>JANQBM010037914.1:0-10509 GCA_025594535.1 Erythroxylum domingense | reverse complement strand
TCCTAATTTCTCTGATTTACCTCACTTGGACCCGTTTCTCTGGTCCGACCCGTTCTATGGAAACGGGATGTTACATTGTTAATAGCATCTAATGATCGTAAATCAATAAGAACAACATAACTTAGGTTAGATAACCCAAACGTGTGAGGTTACTGTCTATATTGATTGTTTTCTACTTTGTAATGGTTCTACCAAATTGAATAAAGAGATCATTTCTTAGTTAAGTAGTTAGGTTTAATTAATAATCGTATCTTAATTGAACATAACTTAAGGCAAAACTGAGATTCATTGAGCATACTATTAGTCTCAGATCAATAGTCCAAAGAGAGGCAAAAATATGTTAGGATGATGGAATATGCTTAATCATTTTTAGGCTAAGATTGACCTTAAAACTGAACGTTACCGGTATTTGACACTTTAATCATTTTCAATTGCTTATTTTAATTTGTTTTTAATAGTTTACTTTTATTTTGTTTTCTAAATTGTTGAAAATCTAAAAACCCCTTTTATATTTTCCTAGCATCAATTAATTTTGTTACAAAAACTAATCGAACATTCCTTGTGGATTCAATTCTGATTCATCATAACTACAAATTTTAGTATGCAAAGTCAGATAAATTTTACAGTGCACTCAACATGTTTTACCAACAACTAAAGAAAGATCTTAATTATGAAATTAATAGATGGTAAATGATCGCAGAATCAACTCCTTTTGGCACAAATTAGGGACCCCCTTCGATCTTGTAATTATTGTTTCTTAACCAACTCCCCTATAAGGAAATTTATCCTCTAATATTATAGTTACTAAAGTTATTCCCACTATGAATCGTTCTATTTTATCACCATCATTTGCATTATTAGGTTTCCTTTTAAATGTTTTCGTTGATAATTATAAAGACGACTCAATTTAGTTGATGCACATTCTTTCTGGCACTTTCCTTGATGCATCATATTAGTCCCTCTTCAAGAATATCAATCATACTTTTCCCTGGCACAAACTCACAAGGTGTAAGCATAACTCCCCCTGTGCCTCAATCAATTTATGGATGGCTAGTAGAAACATTCTTCCTAAAGTTGACAAAATAGAACACGTCTCTGCTTTTCCAAACTGGTGCATTCTATGTAAGTCATCTATTAAAAATGTGGATCTCATTTTCTCTCAAATCTAGTATAATCAACATATATTGACTACAATTAGTCAGATGTGTCTCCTAGCCAATCCAACAATTTCACAATTATATATTATTAAATGGTGTAGTAAGGCTCAAATGAGATGTGAAGTGTAATAGCCCGTTTTGCATACTGAGGGTTAGAGTCTTAGGCTATTGAGTCACACGAGTTTTATCATTTAAGAATTTATGAAATGCATTTCATTCGTATGTATATCATTAGCATACACACATGAATTATGATTTTGTACACAATGCAAAGATAGTATATGCACCCAATTGACATATTCTGAGTTGGAAAAGATTTGAAATGGTTATTGTTTATTGTTTATATCTTGAATTTTGGTTCGATAGATTACAATTAGTATTTTGAAATTAATTTTTAAAAATTAGGAAATTGATGAATTAATGTGTACATTTGAACTAGGAAAAATGTCAAGTGGCAAGACAAGTTGACACATAACAGTAAAAATAAATGACATTTGGCATTAGGATTGAGTGACAAATGACTTAGCTAATTGGGGAAAAAATGGTTTAGAGATTGAAAGATAATGGCTTAGAGATTGAGAGACAAATGGACTAATTATTAAGTGATAATTGGTAGCTTAAGTAGAAGACATGCAGCATGGTTTTTTATATGACAAGTGTCATAACACTTACCACACACCTATCCCAAGACACACACATGGAAGACCATTTTCTCTTTCATTTTGTTACATGCTATCTTCTTCTTCTTTCATTTTCGACACTAATATAAAACTCTCACAACTTTTGATTTTTTGTCAAAATCCTTCACTTTGCCACTCCAATATTTTGTTGTCTTCTTCTTGTTGCTAAAAACCAACATATTCCACCCTAAAATTATGATGATCTGGTAAGCTTAGAGGGCTAGGTTAGCTTGATGAATTGAGGAAGCTTTTGAGCCAAACAAGTACGTAAAGTTTGGTTCTTTATGGCATGCTTTAATAAAAAGATTATGATGATGGATTGTGATAATGTTGGTTAATGAAGTGTGCTAGAATTTGATGAATAATTGGATACACTTGTGTTTTGTTTTTTAGTATATGATAAACAATAGTTTATAAGTTGTTGTACGGATGATTCTGAGTTAGGATTGAGGTGAATTTGATGAGGAACTGAAGTATAATTAATGAACTATTAAGAAGATATTTAGGATTTGATATGTAGATACCAAAATCTAGAGAAATTAAAGGAGAATAGAGAGTGAACACTAGGTTCACACATCCCACGATCGTAAGAAGGACCTCCACGATCGTAGGAAATGCTTTGGAGATAAAATTTTATGTTTTGTGTGATTATTAAACTAACTAAGGATAATTTTCCTTACTTTAGTGCAATTGGACTTGATTGAGGCTTAAAATGAACCTAGTTTAATGTTGGATTAGTTGGTTAAGTGTCTCGTAAGTTTAGGATGTTATTTGATGTTATAACTTAAGGAAAGGGTTGCTTGATACCAATGTATTTAAATATGGAATTTTTGATTTGTCTAAGAAATAAAGGTGTTAATATGATTGTAAATGTGATTTAAAGAGTATGAGTAATACGAATTAGGTATGAATGAATGAGAATTTGGATATTTTGTGATTATATAATGCTAGAAAAGGATAGGTGAATGAATGATTGATGAATTTAGAGCAATCAAGTTTACTTGAGGTATAAACCTAAATTGCAAACTAGTTATATCCAAGTTCTGATGGATGAATGGTTAAGATATGTGATTTAAGGATCATACTTGAGAAAGTCAACTAAGCATGCATTAAACATGACACATATATATGTGCATGAGTAAATATTTATATGAATGATCAAATTAGTAATGTGTGCACAATATGTGTGTGTTGCATGACTAAGAAAGCACAAATCGAATGTTAGCATCCAGACATTGTTGGTTCATCAAGGCAATAGCTTATCTGGAGCGTACTATGAGTTAAACAAGATGTTTTCTCACAATGATTGATTTGTTTCCATTTAAAATCGAGTTATTGAATCGTTACTTATATGATTGTGATAATTTCAGACATTTATGGTCTGAGGAGTTAGATATTCGAGATTGTATTAGGAGTGCTTTCTAATTGTATGTGAATCTAGAAAATATGTGTACTTAACTAAATGTTGAATACTAGACTTAGAGTCGATGATAATGATGAATGACTGTGCATATTAAATGGAAATTATTGAAAGAATATTATGTGAAATGATGCATTTCATCACATTATTATGCATGATCATATAAAGGAGTTGTGACTGGAGTGACTAGTGTGAAAAGAGCTTAAAGCTCAGAAATATTCACAAAGAGCCAAAGGCTCAATTATTAATGAGCCCGGTATCCACAGTGGTATGGGACAGTAAATGAAATGAGCCTGATATCCATAATAGATACGGGACAGTAAATAGGCACTTAGTCATAACAAAGTAAAAATGTATGGAGTCACAAGTGCATTTGCATTTATAACTTATATGTATCACATGAATGACTGAATTTAATTATTGGATTGTTTTAAAATAGTGATGCAAAAATATTGCATACAAGTTGTAATTATTGAAGCATGATTAAATATGACGAATTATTCCAAATAGGATGCTATGATTTGCTTGTGAATTGGTTATTAGTTATCTATATGTTTTGATATGAGTGAGCACATAGATGATGGTTTACTCATTGAGTTCGCAATCTCATCATAATCACAACATTGATTTTAGGTATAAGGGAGACCTAGCTCTTAAGGAAAACTATTAGAAGTCTAGTTTAGTCAATTTTGGAATCAAGAATGGCTCAAAGGTTTGGTCAACTGATATAGACCATTTTGTAAAAAAGTAGTAAACTCTTAAATGTTTTAGTACTATAAATATATGTATTATGAAGTGTAATGCTACAATGTAAGTTATGTATGTGAATGAAATGGGAAAAGTTGATCTTTTATCTACTTGTGTTTTGTATAATGCTATAATAAGTTGATATGATTGCTCTACCATGCCATTTTCATAGTGTCTGTTCTTAAATGTCCTATGGGTGTTCGACATATGCTCTATGGTAATGGTGCGTTACAATTTTTTGTATCAGAGAATAGTTTGGCATCCTTAGGGACATATAAGAACATTTAAACATGATATATAGTGATAGACTCGTATAATGATCACGATTATTGTTTATTATAGGTAATCTGTTATAGGAGATCAAGTTGGAGAGTCAGCTGACCTTGAGTCTATAGGAGCCAATAGAGAGTATCCAATAACCCAGTCTAAATAAATGCCTCAGGGAATTCCTTAGAAGAAAGAAAAGAGGTATAATAAAATTAGAAAGCAGGGTTGTATACTTCTATGTAAGTACAGACCCTGTTGAGGTAAGAGATTAGTTAGAGAGAATAGAAAGGGTATTTAATCAGATGAATCGCGAGTCTGATGAGAAGTTTGACTAAGAAGTCTTGTTACTGCAAGGTCCAACATATTAGTGGTAGAAACTATTCTTGATAATTTCGCCCGACCATGTAGATTGTCATGGGAAGATTTTTGAAATTTCTTTAAGGAGAACTTTATGCCAAATATCTATCTGGATAGGAAGATGAAGGAGTTTCTCGATTTGAAACGGGGCAATCTCATTGTAGTTGAGTATGAGGTGCAATTTAATGCATTAATAAGGTATGTTACTGCTTTGATTATGACTGAGAAATATAAATGTGGGCGATTTAAGGATAGACTGAACATGGAGATCAGATTAAGGTTGGTTATTACTAATCTGGGTAGTTTTACTGAGTTGTGAGTTGCTTCAATCCGAATTGAACAGTTATTGAAAAATGAATAAGGAGAGTATAGGTAGGAATTTAGAATGAAGAGATATGGTGAGTCTCAAGTTAATTCTGGCAAGAGATTTAGTAAATGCCAGAATAGATCGTTTCGAGCATAGACTAGAGCAAGACAGTCAGGGTTTAGAATAGGAGGTGGTTTTATTCATGGTGGTATTAGTAGAGGTCAAGTATTAGGAGGGTAGATATAATAGATGCCTAGTTGTGAGCATTGTGGAAAGAAACATAGTGGTGAATTTTGGAAGTTATTAGGAACTTGCATTCGTTGTGGCTCTTTTGAGCACCAAATTAAAGACTATTGAGTGAATTTCAGAACACAGTCTGGAATGAGAGAAGGATCAATAATTGAGAAGACTATCTAGTAAAGTAGAACTAGTGAAGCAGGACAGGGAGGCAGATGTAAAGCTGAACAAGTTCAATAAGTCATAGTGTCAAGACAGAGGTGTCAAGTAATCAGCCACAGATTTACGCCAAAATTTGTGCTATTATGAGACCAGAGGCTCAGAACTACCCCGATGTTATTGTAGGTGTGTTAAATGTATTTAATTTTAAGGCAATTGCATTGTTAGATCTAAGATCAACACATTCATTTATCACACCACATCTGGCATCTAAATTGCATTGTGTGAGAGAGATATTGAAATATGGCTTAAAAGTGAGTACATCGGTAGGAAGCACCACAATGAATAGAGAAGTGCGTAAAAGATGCATGGTCTAGTTTATCAAATGGAATTGAAAGTCGATTTGATAATGTTGTAGTTAAAAGTGATAGACCTTATTTTAGGCATAGACTAGCATACTACACACAGGGTTGTGATGAATTGCTATGCTAAAGAGGTGATTATTGAATCTCCCACAAAAAATCCTTACACAATTTACCCAGTGACAAGCAAAACAGCAATAAAGATTGTGCTAGATGTACAACCTACATGTCCAACACTGGTAGACAGTAAAGAAAAAGGCACGAAGAAGAAATTTCTTGAGAAACAAGAAGATGATCTCACGGAAGAAGAAATTCGAATGGCGATGAAGAATATAGATGATGTATGTCGTGCTGCTCAACCTATGGGAGTCTATATTTCACGTCACATATCAAGGCCATAAGGAAGTAACTTTGGTGCATCAACTACAGATAAAAGTTTCAAGGTCACTGAGACAATATCAGAAGGAAAATACAAAAATATTACAATTAAAGGTATCAATTTCTAGTTAGAAACCTTTGTGCATTTCCTTATTCATTTTAAACCCTTAGGTTTCATTCCTTTTGTTAAAGATATCCTATACCTTGTAGGAAAACCAATTTTCAAACTACACAAACTTGATGATCTTGACGTTTTGCGCTGAACACAACCTTTCTAATTACCCTCCATCAAAATTGTTGACTTAGATGATTTAATTAGAAAATCGTCTATCTCTAGGTATCTTCATCCACTAAGTGAAAAGCTATAAGATTCTATTGATAATTTGGAGTTCTTGAAGAATTTCATCGTATGGACTGAAGTTAGTTTAAAGCTGAAGGAAGATTAAGAAGCCTTAGCTAAACATATTAAAGAAATTGATACTAAGGTTGATGAACTAAGTGACTTAGTAGATGGTCTTCATGAGAAAGTAACACTTTTATATGTGACTATAGAAAAAGACCTCAAAACGATACTCACTAATATTTAACATATGTTCTCTGAAATATTAAAGTGTCTGAAATGATATTTTTTATTAATTAAAAATTGGGGGATAATAGTAGAAAGGAAAGCATCATTAGTATTAGAAATTTATTTGAATTAGTATCATAAATTTATTTTTCTTATATATGCATTATATATCTTGCATCATTCGTCTAAATAAATATATCATTTGTTTGAAAATTATTCATCTGAATATTATCATTATCCATCTGAATATCTTTTTTATCTTCTAATATTATGATTATTTGTTATCATCAAAAAGGGGGAGATTGTTAAGTCAAGAAGATTTCCCTTCTTCTATTGATTTTGATCAAAGTCAAATAATAATAATAAAAGAAGTGTGTGAATTGTTTTCATGAGTTTGTTAAGTGCATAGACAAATGTAAGCAGCACAAATCATTAAATCAAGATGATATTCAAAATTTGACTAATACACAGTGTAAGATGGACCAGATGAAGTCATAAGAAGAAGTGACATCATAAAACGAAGTGAAATCATAAGACAAAGCGAAGACATAAGACGAAGCGAAGACATAAGACGAAGTGAAGACATAAGATGAAGCATACAAATCAAATCAAGAATATATAATTGAAGAATAATCTGCAACGTTAGTTAGTCAGTTAGTTGGAGTTGGTTACAAGACTCAACTAATAACTGATCTCTGAAGAATCTATAAGTAGTTTTTTAAAAAAAACTATTGGAGATTTAGACTATAAATATCAATTGTAGTCATAGACAAAACAACTTTTCAACTTTTAACTTTCAACTCTCAACTCTATACTTACACGAAATAATTCTATGATCAAGTGAGTACACTGTAAAAATATCTTGAGTGAAAAGAAGGAAGAATAGAGATCAAGAACACTTGTAACGTGAGTTTAGAAAACTCAAACAATATCTTTTCAAGTGAAAGGGAAGGCTAGAGCCTAAAGAGGCTAAGATAGCAGATAAAGAATACTTTGTGAAAGAGACCTGAAGAGGCTCTGGAAGTGAAAAATAATACTTGTAAAGTTGCAAGAGATATTGAAATCTTAGATAAACTCTGAGGACTAGACATAGCCTAAAGGTTAAGGGTGAACCAGTATAAATCACAGTGTCATATCTTCTTCGAGGGCCATGTGAATCCTAAAAGGAAAGAAATAGCAGCTTCCATCTTAAAGAATATCAACCCATCTTCCACCTACAATAAAACACACAAAAAGCAAATAAACACTCAAATCAAACTAACCAACAAATATGTGCAAAAAAGAAAAACAAAAATAAAAACAAAAGGATAAAGATGGGGTGCCTCCCATCAAGTTCTTATTTAAGTCATAAGCTTGACCCTCAGCATATGCACATCATCTATTGTCGACTGGATGCTTGAGCCCAACAGGAAGCATGCTCAAACTTTGTGAGGAGCCTAGATCACCTTCCATCAAAGTAAGCTTCTTATCAGCACGATGGCTCGAGGCTTCTGAGGAATGGAACTTCATTGTTTTGCCATCATACTTTAATATCCACTCGTCTTTTTGGGCATCACCCTTCTCACACCAGGATGATCTTCGTAAAAGTATCACCAATGGGTGTGGAGACTCGACATCTTACATGCCACCTTTGATCTTCAGCTCGCTCGCCCACAATTCTCCTAAAGACTACATTTCTTACGGCTCTTCCCCTTTCTTTAGATTCTTGATCTCTACTGAGTCCTTGCTCTTTTGAAATAATTCGAAGGACTCTTCGCCTTTTTCTTTTTCATTTAATTCTTCCAGCCTACTAGGTAAAGTTGAAGGGTTAGTCTCGAATATAAGTTCGAACTTAGTACTTATCACCAAGCTAAATGATATAGCTTTTTCTACTTCAATCTCCTCCTTTTCATCTTCTACACAAGCAATTCGTTAAGGATTGACCTCAAAATTCTCAAGCTCCTTATCACTTTGTAAAGTTTCAACATAAATGTCCATTGGGTACACCTCAGGTTGATACGACTGCTCCTATTTGCTTTGTGGCTCCAGATGATTGTTATCTCCCCATTAAGGCAATGCTTCTTACTGGAATTACAGAGCACCCTCTCGAATTTACTGTACCATTTGCTGAAACAGTTATTACATATTTTGTTGGAACTGCTACATATCCTATTGAATTTGAAGATTGTTAGCAGCCATAATATTAAGAATTTCTTCTAGAGACATACCTGAGTCGTGATGGCTCTCTGAATCTTGGGCATCAAACAATGTAGTTTTTAGAAATTGCCCTCCATCATGCTGGAATTGTAGAGTATTCTGCTGTAATTGAAAAGTATTAGCATTCCTTATATCAATCAACTCTTCCAGAGATGGACAGGAGTCGTGATAGGAAGGTTCTGGTCTGTATGAGAATTACTGTGCATCCTGCAAACTATGATGAAAGTAATTTTGATGATTATCCAATCCATAACAAAAGTTAGGTTAATCAGTCTAAATGTTGTTATAGGATTAGGAATATGAATTAAAGAAAAAATTAATTCCATCCACGATGATTATTTTTAAATTTTCGTAAAACACAAACATAAAACACAATAAAGAAAGGATGACGAAATAATTGAAAAGAAATTAATTACAAACAAATATATAAAAAACACCAACTAAAATCACAAGCAAAAACTAAACACTGTCCTCCCTGGTAACAGTGCCAAAATTGACCAACGCATTGTAATGCTAGTCAAAATAAAATAACTAGAATACTACTGTAGTAGTGGTGAGTCTAGGTCGATCCCACAGGGAGTGTTTGGTTAAATTATGAAATGAAATTAATCAGTGTTTACGGATTTTTGGAATAAGAAAATAAAATGAAACTAAATAATAAGAAAAAATTAAAGAAATTGTACGAAAAATGGTGAAGTCGGGGAATTCGATAGGGATCTGATTCTTTGGTTTAATCTCGGCCTACACCCTAATTAAACATAATTCAACAAATTGTTGTTCTCAAACCTCTCCTAGCAACCATTAATCATGGGTTAATAATTAACTCATGTTTTCCCTTAGGGTTTGTTTAATCAAGATACGATCATTAATTAAACCTAACCATCGAATAACCTAGGATACGATCTCTAAATTTAATTAGGTAGTAGCATTACGTAGGAAAATCAATTAATCAAGGTAACAACCATATTCGATGCGTCATTTAACCTAGTTCATGTTATTCTCAATGATTACGAATCATTAGTCGCTACACATGAATTTCAACATAACAATTATAGATTGTATCGAAATTCTGGCAATGGGTATGCAATCAAACAATTCAATGAACACATTAAAATCATCCTTTCATAATCCCAATGGGTTCATACACAAATAACTGAACAATAACGAAAATCCAATTATCCATACACAAAACCCAAATCAATTAATATAGGATAATACAATCAATTTCTAGTGAGAGAAAGAAATATCAAAATAATAAAAAAACACTTAACACTGGTCATCGGTCTCGATATTACCTCTGAACTAGTGTCAGGATCTTAGCCTTCTATAGATCTATTCTAAGAAAAATGCATCAGCCCCTTACTTATTTCCCCAGCTAAAGACCGCCTTTAAAACCTCACTACTGTAGGCTTTTACTATATCTACTGTTCACTATTGGATAAATAAACTTCATCATTTTTGTCCACTCCACTATTCAAGTAACTCTTCTTTAGTCACAACTCTCTCCACTCTTCTCTCACGCCACTCCTAGTCGTAGCTCTCTTTCTTTCAAACCACAACAAGCCGCCTCCACTCTTCTCTCCATGTGTAGCATCCAGACTTGGGCCGGATCGCTACTGTGTAGGGCCTCGGACCCCTACCGCCCATCACACCAAGGTATTGTCCTCTTTGGTC
>JANQBM010037913.1:0-30538 GCA_025594535.1 Erythroxylum domingense | reverse complement strand
CAAGTTGAAGTGCTTCAATTGTGGCAATAAGGGACACTTTACAAATGAGTGCAAAGCACCTCCTAAGGTACATGATCCCTTTTCCACTTCATTTGTGCATGTTGTGTCAAGCACGTACTTAACTGAATCTGATTCTTTGTGGATTATAGATTAGGGAGCAACAGACCACATAACCAAAGAAAATTCTTGGTTCGTGACCTTTAGGAAGTTGCCAAAGGGAGCAAAGCATGTTTCTGTGGGGAACAATGCAAGTCTTGAAGTAGAAGGGATAGGAAAACTTATAGAGCTCCTCTAAACAATGGACATTTGTTGTTAATTGATGTTCCATATGTACCTAATAGAAACTTGGTTTCTATATGTTCCTTGTTAAAGTTCGGATATTGCTTGAATTTCTTTAATTAATCCGTGGATATTATTAAAGATAATGCAGCTAAAGAACATATTGTTTGAATTGAACGTGAGTGTTGCTACTTCTAGTTGCTATGTAACTGAGGTTACTACTGAGATGATTTGGCATGAGCATTTGGGACATATTGGACAAGATAGGATGACTAAGTTGGCCACATGTGGCTTACTTGGATCATTGTCCAAGGTCTCTATACCAAGTTGCCAATCATGTCTTGTTGGCAAGGCCACAAGAAAGCCTTTTGGCAAGGCAACTAGAAGTCAAGAAGCTTTACAATTAGTTCACTCTTATCTTTGTGGACCAATGAGAATTGTATCTAGACTTGGGTTTAGATACTTTATCACATTCATTGACAATTGTACTCGATTTACCTATGTGTTCTTACTAAAGCACAAGTGTGAAGCATTGAGGTGCTTTGAAACATACTTGCACTTAGCAGAGAATCAATTAGGTAAGAAGATCAAGTCATTGAGGACGGATCGTGGTGGCGAGTACATGTCAAATGATTTTAAGGCATTTTGTTACCAAAAGGACATTGTGAGGTAACTCACACTTCCTTGGACTCTACAACAAAATGGAGTAGCCGAAAGGAAGAATAGGACTCTTATGGATATGATGCGATCCATGATAGCTAAGGCCAACTTGGATATTGCCTATTGGGGGGATGCATTGCTTAGTGTAACACATATTTTGAATAGAGTTCCCTTTAAGTCTGTTGATTCTATGCCATATGAGTTATGGTCAAAGAAAACCCCTAACTTAAGCTATCTTCATCCTTATCTATAGTTTAGTTTAGTTATTTTGGTAACATTATGACGCACAATCACCCGTACTCGTAAATGTAGGGATGTACAGCTTATCTACATGCTACAGATTACCCACTTGGGAAATTAGGCCATAGAGGGAGGAAGTGTGCCTTCCTTGGTTATTCTGAGCATTCTAAGGAGTAAATATTCTTGGATGTAAGTTACAAGATTGAAAATGTATTTGAATTAAGAAGTGCCACCTTTATTGAGGATGAGTTCCCTAAAGTTGGTGAATGTTGTGATTAGATGCATTGGTTGAGACCTTTGTGCAAAATCAGTCTAGTGTTTTGGAAGCACCATTGACTACACCTTCTGTGGTGGAAGTTCCTCAACAAGAGGCTGTTCAAGTGCCTCCTACATCCCCACTTGTTAATGAACAACAGGAAGTTCTTGATGAACAAGTCCAAGAGGGAGTTGAAGGAGTTCAAGAACCACATGATCAGGCTATAGGGCAAGATCATGATGAGCCTCCTAAGAGGGCCGAATTTGAGACGTTCAAATAGGCAATTTTTGGAGGGAAGTGAGGCAAACTTGGTGTCATATGAGATTGATGAACCTACTGTGCAAGAAACTCTTGAAGGTATTCACAAAGAGAAGTGGTTAACGGAAATGCAAGATGAGATGAATTCGGCGCATCTCAATGAGGTTTGGGACTTAGTTGAATTACCTCCTAGCCGAAGGGCTATTGGGAACAAGTGGGTTCTCAAGATAGCATTGAATTCTGATGATAACTATTGAAAAGTACAAGGCCCAGTTGGTGGCCAAGGGATTCACACAGAAGGAGGGTATAGATTTTAAGGATACCTTCTCTCCTATTGTGAAATTCAATTCCATCAGATTATTTCTTGCTATTGTGGCTTATTTGGACTTGGAATTGCATCAAATGGATGTAAAGACTGTCTTTCTTAATGGTGATTTGAGAGAGGAGATTTATATGTAACAACCTGAGGGGTTTTGTTGAAAAGGGTTAAGAGCACAAAGTATGTAGACTTAAAAAGTCTATATACGGTCTTAAGCAAGCTTTGGTTTTGTGATGATGCATAAAGACCATTGTGTTTATGTGTACACTTTTGGGTCCAAATTTGTCATTATGACTCTATATGTGGATGGCATATTAATAGCAAGTAATGAGTTAAGTTTGTTGAAAACCATAAAAGGATGGTTGTCTTCCACCTTCGACATGAAGGATATGGGAGAAGCTGCCTATATCCTTGGTGTTAAGATCCTAAGAGATAGGAAAGCTAAGATGTTGGCCTTCTCTCAAGAACCTTATATTGATAAGATTCTTACAAGGTTCAACTTAACAAACTCAAAACCAATAAGTACACCACTTGCATATGATTGCAAGCTTGGGCAAGATTTGTGTCCTCGTAGTACTCAAGAAAAGGAGGAAATGAAAAAGGTCTCATACCTAAGTGCCATTTGAAGTCTAATGTATGCCATGTTATGTATACGGCCTGACATTAACCAAGTTGTAGGTCTACTGGCAAGATATTTTCTAACTTTGGAATCGAGCATTGGAAGTGTGTAAGTCCTTAGGTATCTCAAGAGTACAAAGGAATATTGGCTATGCTACCAATGAGAGAATCTTGATTTTCATGGATATACTGATGTTGATTAGGGTGGTGATCGTGATTCAAGCAAAACTACATCTGACTATGTCTTCACATTAAATAATGGGGCTATTTCTTGAAGTAGCAAGAAACAAACTTACACAACATTATCAATAATAGAGGCTGAATTTGTTGCCAGTGCCTCAGCTGCACAAGAGGCCTTGTTCTTGGAAATTTTATTCAGCACTTAAGGCCAATTGTGCCTTTGGAAAGGCCCATAACTATCCATTGTGATAGTATGGCAGCTTTGGCTCATACTAAGGACCCTAAGTACTATAGAAAGACTAAGCACATTAGCATGAACTATCATTTTGTTAGAGATGCAATAGAAGAGCGAGAAATTAGGTTAGAGTATATATTTACAGACCTAATGGGGGTTGACCTTATAACTAAGTCATTTCTACCATTTCATTTTGCTAAACATGTGCAGGCAATGGGTGTTTGTAGATTATGAAATGTTGGTTTAATTTTCTTTTTCTTGTGTTACACATGTAAGACGTTTGATAAGTGAAAAGTTGTTTATCAATTATTGGTGCGTTTCACTTTGAAACCATAACAAAAAATGTACGTATCCATCATAGGCTGAGGTTGGTTTTCTCACATGAGCCAACCGCCCTTGCGTCTTTACGCAAGATCAAAGATGAGACCCTAAAGTCTTAAAAGTATGTTATCTCTTAAAAGGTATATGTGACTTATATGTCATACATTTAAGTGGGAGTTATGAACCAACACATGACAACTTTAGTCTTATGGTCATCTTAATTATGCATGCATCAAGATAAGGTGATCAAGTTCATCATGTTTATATGTCCACTCATACATACTATCCTATGATTTCATTCTCAAGAGTGAGAATAAGGAGTATTTCATGGTTGTTTTACATGTCCTTTATTATCGAGAATAATAAGAGTTACACATCTAAATATTTTAAGAGGGAGAATTGACACACCCCTCCATGTGGGAGTGGAGTAGTAAATCATTTAAGGATGTGTTTAGGGAACATCAAAGGGTTGTGTTCCAAATGTTCCATAGTTAACCATGAAATCGACCATTCAAAGAAAATAAGCAAATTGTCTCTTGTCTTGCTTATGTATGAGATTCTTCATTCAAACCCCTTAGTGACTATTGCTTACTATTAGGAAATTGAGGATTATGATCGTCTTTGTAATTTTTTGTTGAAGGTCTAGGGAGAAATGGGACTGGAGTATCCTCCTTTTAGATGATCATGTTTTATTAAATTTTCTAGTAGTTCAAAGCTAAAGGAAAGACATGAATGCATAAGTTGCCTGCATAAGTATAATTGCATGAGTTGCATAACTATGATAGTATATGTTGCACACTATAAATGATACTCAATCACATTATTCAATCTTGGAGCCACATATTGTTTTGTACAATATGAAAGATTGAGTGTGATGTGAGAAAGAAACTAAGTGCACTTGAGGTTTAATACAATCATGAGTTTTATGAGTTAAACTCACAAAGGAGATTGAATGTGAATAAACATGTGTATCAAAATGTCTTTGGGTTTGAGAGGCATAACTTGATTTGTTCGAGTAAGTTTGATTTGTTCAAATGTGATGAGAGTGGCAATCTTTCATTGTGGGTCTAACAACCATAATGTAAAGATATTTTGTTTACATGCCTAAGGTAGCACCCATAACTCAAAATTATGTGCTTCAACTATTATTTGTTTTTGGCCTTGGATGTTCACTTGCTGAGTATGAATAGTTTGAGTGGGAGCATATTTTATAAATATATCTTTGTGCGAGTGGGAGCTTGATGGAATTTTATAGCATAAGTGCTACAAATTCCATTTGACGCACTAAGATATATTTGAAAGTGGTTGGGTTTCATGTAAGGAGCTAACCCTCAGCTTAAGGGAGCTCAATGAAGCCCATGTAAGCTATAAGTGGCTTGACATGACTTTCCCTTATCTCAAGTGTTTAAAGCTAGCTTAAGATGAGCTCTTAGGAGCTCATTAAAACTAGTAAGCTAGAAAGCTGGGGTTAAACTCAATTGGACTCAATCGAGATTAATTACCCCAGCTCATCTTTGGTTCTTGTGAATTGAAGCTAGTTATAAATGTATTCACACTAGTTAAGCTAGAAGAGTTAATTAAGGAGCATGAGTTAGAGTTGAAACTCAAAGGTTAATGGGCGAATTTGGTGGTGTTAGATGAAGGAATCTCGCATGCTTGAGTGCATAATGGACACTAGGGTGTACCATGAGCTGTAGCATGCCGTAATGCATCTTCCCATGCTTGCACTTAGAGTGCAAGTTCATTTTCTCCACATGGATACATGCATTCGGCCAAGAAAGGATGAATTCAGCCAAGAGGTTGAATTTGACCATTGGATAAGATTTATCATGTACCTTGCCTTAGAATGAACATATATGACACCCCTTCAGTAAGGTATGTGTACTTTGGATGAAAGGATGTGTTGTTTCGGCCAATGATTATGACCATTCGACCAAAAAGGAGTTCATGTACAAGAATGAATGGTCATGAGTGTACCATCAGGTCTTTGAGTGAAGATACATGACTCTTTGCCCAAAGGATGTGTCCCTTGGTGAAGAATCATGATGTTTTGCTAAGAGACATAACTCTTAGAAGAGTCATGACTCATTTCCAAAGGATGTGTCCCTTGGCCAAGAGTCATGATGTTTCGCCAAGAGACATAACTCTTGGAAGAGTCATGAATCTTCAAAGGCACCTTTTGGTGGCTGATAAAAGGGAATTTTGTAGTTCTTTTGAGATAGTTTTTTTTCTTTGGTCAAATACTGTGTACTCTTCTCCTTATCTTTGAGCCGAAAACACTCCCTTCTTTTAACTCTTCATGCGTTGAAACACCCTCCCATAAAATAGTTGTTAAGCTTATTAAGAGCATTGTGGGTGAACCATAAGGATTGCTACTTTCACAAGTTAGCAATTCTTCTGACTGTAGTGCATTGTGACGAGATCGGTCCACTCCATCCATTCCAACCATGATGACGATGAGTTGGAGAAGATGGAGAAGCCATAGTGGATCTCCATAAGGGAGGAAAAACATTAAGCATACAAGGAGTTGTTCTGCTGCGTTTCAAGTTAGTATATCATCCTACCCTTCTTAGTGACATGCTACGATCTTGTATGCTTATGAAATCATGAGATTTCTTATTTGAGTTATGATCTAAAATCAATAACCCAATCTCCAAAAAGAATATTGTTTATTCTTTTTCTCTATATTAGCTTGATCTTGGTACAAAAATCCCTAACAAAATCTAACTCTCTCTTTCCATCAAAATTGGCAAGTTCATTAGTAGGTATAGGCAAATCATCTAAAGGAGTCATAGGATTAAAACCATACACAATTTCTAAAGGTAAATAAAACGTATTGAATGATATTATATGCAAACTCAATATGTGGCAAACACTTTTCCCATTTCTTCAAGTTGTTTTGATTGATGGTATGCAACAATGTAGTAAGGAAGGATTAACTACCTCCTTTTTTCTATTCATTTGACTAACAACCTCTCTACTAGTTAGGGGTAAGGCCGCGTACTACTGAACCTTCCTAAACCTCATGTATTAGTGAATTTTTACTAGTTTGTTGTTTTTGTTTTTGTTTACTCCACTAAGTGCACCAAAAATGATTCAAGAACTTAACATCTATACATCTGAAGATTATCCTAGGCAAACTATGCAAACAAACTATCTCTTTAAAAAAATAGCTATATGTGTGGCATCATTGCTTTTTAAAACATACAATAAAATGTGCCATCTTACTGAACCTATCAACAACAACAAATATGATGTCCTTACCACTGTGAGATCTGGGTAAACATCATACAAAATCCATAGAAATGTGAATCTAAGGTTGATTAGACACTGGTAAAGGGTTATACCAACCATAAAGCATTACTTTTGACTTAGCTTATTTACAGTTTATGCATTTATCACATGTAGATTGAACATCATGTTTCATGTTGGGCCAATTAAAAGGTTCATGTAATATCTAAGGTCTTTTTAATACCAAAAATGCCTCATTAATCTGCCTTAGTTTGTAGCTAATGAGCAATTCACATATAACATTTAGGCACACTAATTTTATCTTTCTTAAAGAAAAATCCATTATGTTTAAAAAAAATCACCATATGGACACTTAGAACATACAAGCCACACGTGTCCAAAATCAGCATCACTATCATACAATTACTTGATGAACTCTAACCTAAGCAATTTAGTTTGTAAAGAAGTCAATAGTGTATACCTCCTAAATAATGCATCAACCGCTACATTTTCCTTTCCCTGCATGTATTTGATTGTATAAGGAAATTTTTAAATAAACTCTAATCATTTTGAATGTCTTTTGTCCAATTTACCTTGGGACTTTAAAAACTTCAAGCTCTTATAATTTGAATGAATAATGAACTCCTCTGGTCATAAGTATTGTTTCCATATTTATAAAGTCCTTACCAATGCATATAATTTCTTATCATAAGTTAGGTAATTCAAGGCTACTCCACTAAGCTTCTCTTTAAAGTAAGCAATTGGTTTGGAATCCTACATCAAAACAACTCCTATACCAATTCCCAACTCGTTTCGTTCAATATCAAAATCTTTACAAAGTTAGGTAAAGAAAGAAAAGGTGAATTGATCAACTTATCTTTCAAAATATTAAATGCCTTTTCATGCACATCATTCCATCTAAACATGACATTATTTTTAACAAGTTCATTTAGAGGAGCAATTATAGAATTGAAATCCTTTCCAAACCTCCTATAAAACTTGCTAAACCATGAAAACTCTATACCTTATTTGCATTCTTAGGTGTAGGCCACTCCTTAATTGCCCTGATTTTTTCCTCGTCTATACTAATTCCATATGCGCTCACAATAAAACCAAGAAACATAACAAATTCCATACAAAATGGTCACTTCTTCAAATTAACATACAACTTATATTCACTTTCTCTAATAACTCATCTACTTGCTTTTGAATCTCCTTGTTCTCCCCCAGATTAGCTCAATAAGCTGGTCTATTAGGGATTTTTAAACTTAGGGTGAAATCAATTTGATGTTTAATGCCTCTTAAAGGCGGCAATCCTTGTGGCAACTCCTCAAGGAATAAATCAGCAAATTCCATGTCATTGGTATGGCATCGAGTATGAAAGATATGGTCACATCACTTTCATCCATAGTTTAAATGTTAAGAGTTCTCCCAGTGATCAACAATTCTTGACTCATAAGTCCTTCAAAACATCACTACAATTATCCAATGGTGGCATTTCATCATCACTTAAGCTAGTACTTTCTAACTCACCATTATCCAAAATAACCATGGTCCTTTTATTTGGACATTGAGAGGTAACATGCCCAATCCCTTGACACCTAATACACTTAAAATCACATTATTTATTTTCAATTTTACCTATAGAGGAAGAAATCAATTCTTTGGCTTTTGCATCATCTTTTGGTTTTCAGGCAACATTATTATCCTTCTAGTTTGACCTCCATGAAGAGTTAGTAATTGAAATAAATTTAGAAGTTCCCCTACACTTTAATTGCCTCTCCACCTTAATGGCCTTATACACAACAAATCCTCCATCTTTACATAATGGTGCATATCCACTATATCTATTCAAACCATTAATGAATCTAGCCATAATAGCTTCTCGGTACTCTTCAACATTAGCCTTAATTATGGCTAACTCCATCTCCTTATAGTATTCCTCTACACTCTTGGAATTTGATTCAAACGTTATAACTTCCTACATAAACCTCGATAATAATGGTTTGGTATGAACTGTTTACACATTACCACTTTCATCTCTTTCTATGAACGAATAGGTCTCTCTCCATTCTTGCACCTACTAAGCACCATTTGATCCCAGCAAATGTTAGCATGATCCGTGAATTCAACCATTGTCAATTTGACCTTCTTCTCCTCAAAGTATTTATGACAATCAAACATATGTTCTACTTTTCTTTCCTACTCTAAGTACAACTTTGGATTATTATTTCCCCGAAAAAGAGAAATCTTCAACTTAATACTGTCCATATTATTATCTCATCTTTGGACAATGCCTTTCCCTCTTGAAACCAACTTCTTCATAATCGACTTCCTACTCTTCCTCCACATTAAGTAGTTGATTTCTATAATACTCTTCAAATTATCCAATATCATATTAAGAGTCTTGATTTGATCATGGATGGCTTTCGTGAACTTCTTGAGATTAATTTAACCATTTTTTCTATTGGTACTCATGATTTAACTTGCAAAGAAATAATTAGTAATAAAACAGCTTGTGTTGTCCTCAATTGCTCCCTTACCGAATTTACACTCTAATTATTGTTCACTCATGTTTTCACTCAATCTTGACTTTTCTTGATGCTGGACTCACTACTCTTGGCTTTTACCACTTCACTTTCCTTTATCCCTTTAATTAAGAACCTGATCAATGATCTCAACAAGAAAGCATAAAGCGATTCAAATTTAATTACCTTAAATTCGAAGTCAATAAGAAAGGTAAAAAGGAAAATAATGGAAAGAAAATTTACAAAGGATAAAAAAGCATAACTCAAGGAATTAGGTAATTTTAGAAGTCCATAAGAAAAGAAAGAAAAGAGACTTAAGCAAGAATTAGGAAAGTAAAATTAAGGAAGAAAATGATTGCAGAAGAAAAGAAGAAAAAAATGAAATAAAGCATGAATAAAGAAAGAAGAATTAAGGCAAAAAATGATTATAGAAGAAAAGAAGATAAATACAAATAATCTAATGATGATAACAAAAAGTTTAAAATAAATGGAACTATGCCCGGGAACGGCTAGAATCAAACACACACGGAAGCACAAGAAACAAAATTGAAAAGATAGAAATAGAAAACAAAGAGAAAAAGGTTAGAAGAATGTTGGTCAATGGAAAGAACCCTAAGAGAACTTGTCTCTTAGAACCCTATTAAGAATATTGGTCAATGGAAAGAACCCTAAGAGAACTTGTTTCTTACAACTCTAACCTTGGAACGCCACAAAGGAAGACCACCCCTTCGATAAGTCAAGTATTCTCAAAGAATACAAAGAAAGCAAGAATGCTCTCAATGATACTCAATATTATTTCTGAATGAAAATCCCCTTCAAAGTACATAGACGGTGCCTATTTATAGGAAAAGCTTCCTAACTTAATGTCCTAAATAAGAAACTAAATAAAAGGAAACAAATCAATCCCTAAAAGGAAACAAAATAAACTTAGAAAGGTGTTGACTAGATGACCTTATTTTAAAGGAAAACAAACAAGGAAACTAATTAAAACATGATTTGAACATATTGGACCTTATAGATCACGCCCTTCTCCTTGTTTTAAGTGGCACATGGTTGTCAATGGTATTTTAAGTGAGTTCTCCCAATTGGACTCCAAGTGGGCCTTTGGACACTTTATGTTGGGCTTCAAGGAGTAAGACAATGCCTTTTGGACCTTTATGAGATGAAATCTAATTCAATAACATGGGCTCTATCTCTTGAAGGTCTTGGATAAAACAATTCAATGCTTGCTTCGTTGCTTTGGCCCTAGCTCTTGTGATTGGGCCTCCAACATCTTGTAATCGATCTTTAGAAACACTAGACTTAAATGTTGGGCCTTTGATATGGGAATTTCGTTCAGCCCCTTGCCTTGCACATTCAGATTTCAAATCCGATCTAATTTTAGCTTTTAATCCTCCTTTTGCAAGCAAATCATGTCCTAGGCTTCCTTGAGGTGGACCACATCATGTATGCTTCTCTTCTTGTCTTTCACATGCCCATGGTTCTCCATCATACCCTCCCTACTCAAAAGGATTCGTCCTTGAATCTATAGCATCAAAGAGGGATAAACCAGATACATTGAATGTAGCACTAACATTACCATAGGAGCTTGACAAGCCAATTTTATAAGCATTATCATTAATCCTTTCTAAAACTTGAAAGGCCATCTCCTCTTAGTTGTAGCTTAGATTTCCTTTGTTCTCGAAACCTCTCCTTTCTTAAGTGCACCCAAACCCCATCATCGGGTTCAAATATAACACACCTTTGGCCTTTATTGGCTTTCTTTACATATTGTTCATTTCTCCTCTCAATGTTGGCTCTAACTTTAGAATGTAACTCCAATTCATTCAAAGGGGCAACAATAGTAGAGAAGTCCTTCACAAATCTCCAATAGAAGCTTGCCAAGCCATGGAAGCTTCAAACTTGATTTGCATTCTTGGGAGTTGGCCATTCTCTAATTGCCTTCACTTTCTCTTCATCAACTTGAATTCCTTTAGCACCTACAATAAAACCAAGAAACACAACAGTATCTATGTAAAAGGAACATTTTTGTAAATTGGCATAAAGATTATTCTCTCTTACAAGTCCAAACACATCGTGCAAGTGTTTCACATGATCATCTAAACTCCTAGACTACACTAGAATATCAGCAAAATAGACAACCACATACTTTCCATTAAAAGAATGAAACACATGATTCATCAAACTCATGAAAGGTACTGGGTACATTAATCAAGCCAAAAGGCATAACTAACCACTCATACAACCCAAACTTAGTTTTGAAAGTAGTTTTCCACTTATCACCCTTTTTCATGAGAATTTGATGGTACCCACTTCTAAGATCAATTTTAGAAAATATACAAGCATCATGCAACTCATCAAGTATATCATCTAAACAAGGGATAGGGTAACGATATTTCACTATGATTTTATTGATGGCTATACAGTCAACACACGTTCTTCATTTGCCAACTTTCTTAGGAACAGGTATAACCGGCACAACACATGGGCTCAAGCTTTCTCTCATAAAGCCCTTTTTCATAAGCTCTTCAACTTGTCTTTGGATCTCCCTAGTTTCTTTCAGATTAGATCTATACGCAGGCCTATTCGGAATTGAAGCTCTGGGAAGGAAGTCTATATGGTGCTCAATGCTTCTCAAAGGGGGCAATCCATCAGGAATGTCCTCCAGAAATAAGTTGTTGAAGTCCTGCAACAAAGACAAAACATTAGACAGCAAAGATGGATCAAACTCATTAATAGTTAAGAAAACATCTTTATATAAAAGTATATAAGATTCTTCACATTTTAAAGCTCTCTTGATCTCATTTTTTCCAGGAAATAAAGTCATTCTCTTTTCTTCATTTTTCCACTCGTTTTATATTCTCTCTTTTTCTTTCTTTTCGACCTCTCTCTCTTTCTTTTCTTTCACTCTTAATTTGCATTCTTTTTCAATCCTCACTTAATCCTCATATGCTTGAATGGGCTTAAGAGGTTTCAGTACAATATTTTTACCATGGAAAGGAAAATAATAACGATTTTTTATCCATCATGCCTAACTTTTCTATCAAATTGCCATGGCCTACTAAGCAAAACATGTCCAGCATACATAGGTGCAACATCACATAAAATCTCATCATGATACTTGCCAACAGAAAACGCAACCATCACTTGTTTGGTGACTTTCACCTCACTACAATCATTTAGCCATTGCAATTTATATAGTCTAGGATGTTTCAAAATAGGCAAACTAAGCATGTTAACAAGTAAAGTGCTAGCAACATTGGTACAACTTTCACCATTTATGATCATGCTACAAACTTTACCATTAATGAGATACCTTGTATGAAAGATGTGTTCATGTTGCTCTTCTTCAAGATCTTCTTTTGGCTGGATATTAAGAGCACGCCTAGCCACAAGGGCTTCACCAACTTCAGCATCACAATCAACATTAGAAGCATCCGTCAATGGAGGCACATCATCAAAATCATCACTGTCACTAGTTTCACTAGCAACATCACCATTCTCAAGCAAATAATAGTTCTTTTGTTAGGGCATTGAGAAGTAATATGACCAAAACCTTGGCATTTAAAGCACTTAACATTATAAGAAGGATTAGAAGAAGAAGAAGGGGATTTGAGTCATTTTTACCCTAATGATTTGGAGTAGAGAATTTAAGCTTACTTTCCTCCTTTGGGTTGATGGTCTCCCTTGGCTTTGAAGAAATTTTAGGACTCCTTTAAGCTTTTCTTAACTTAATCCAGCACCATTTTGGATCTTTAATTGCCTTTCTACCATGACGACTTTATGCAACAACTCATCCATGTCAAGGAAATTTTGCAATTTTATAATGGAAGCAATTTCAAGGCGTAAACCATCAAGAAATCTTCTCATGGTAGCTTCCATGTGTTCCTCAACATTGGCCCTAATCATGATGATCTCTATCTCTTAATGTTACTCTTCAACACTCATAGATCCTTGCCTCAATCTTTGCAAGAGCTTGAACAAGTCTCAATAGTAATGACTTGGAACAAAGTGCTTTCTCAAGATGGCTTTCATTTCTTGCCGTGTGTGGATTGGTCTTTCAAGATTCCGCCTTCTATTTACATGCAATTGATCCCACCAAATATAGTATAGTCACAAAATTCAACAACAACAAGTTTTATCTTTTTCTCTTCACTATGTTTATGACACTCAAATACATGTTGTATTTTCCTCTCCCACTCTAAATACAATTTAGGATCATTTTTCCCTTGAAAAGAAGGGATTTTCAATTTTATGTTGTCAAGTTCATTACGAGAAAAAGCTTGTCTGTCTCTCCTAGTGTTGGGGCCTTCATCCTCGGATTGCACATCTTCATCTTCTTCATGGAATGTCCTTCTAGGACCTTTAGAGTTTAACATGGATTGGATGTCATCCAACCTATCATTCAACCTCCGGAATTGATCTTGAATAGCCTTCATAAAGATTTTGAGATCTTGCTCATGTGATTCATCTTCTTGAGACATGTTTATGAATTGCAAAATGTTAGTGAACAACAAAAAACAATATGGACCTCACCACTCAACCTCATGTGTATACACTCAACAGATGCCAAACAACTGTGTATCACACAAAAAATGGCTTTTTTCTATAATGCAAACACTCTTGCCTTTTTATAGTATCCTTATTTGAAACAAGACACAATCAAATAGAAACAATCAAACCAAGTGAAAACAAAGACTAGAATCCCAAAATAAAATTCTCAAAGAATCCAAAAGGGAAAAACAGGGTGTGGAAAATAAAGAAGAAGTAAAGGAGACGAATATGCAAAGGGAAGGGAACTTGAAGGGAAAGGAGGGCTCAGTAATTTTGAAAACAAAAGAAGAAAAAAACAAAACGGAGGTTAGCACTAAAAGTATTAGGAAAGAAAAATGATGGAAAAGTGGAAAAGCTTGGAAATCAAGTAAAGGAAAATTAGTGTAAGGAATGAATTAAAGAAGTGATTACCTCAAGGAAAGTCAAGCTTGAATCTAAAGAAAGATGAATGAAGCAAGAAATAAAATAGGAAACTAAAGACAAGACAGGAAAGTAATTAAAATAAGAAAGTGAAGCAACTAGGAAAGTAAGCAAGTTCCAAGCAATACAAGATAGGAAAGTACTTGCAATTCAAGTTCAAGCAATAGGAAAGATTTTATCTTTATTTGATTGCAATTAGGAAAGTAGCAAACTTGGGCTCCACTTCTCTAGAAATTGCAACACACTTTGATTGTTTTCTTCTTTTTTTCTTTTTCTCATGAATTTCTTTTCTCTTTTTTGAAGAATTTCCTTTTTCTCTTTTTTTTGACTTCTACTTCTTTTTTTCAAATAATTTGAGGCTCACGCAAATAAATATGGAAACAAAAATAATGCAAATCAATTTTCAGAAGTTGGACGCTCTCAAATTTTGACTTAGTGTAACTTGCTCTAGAAAGCTTGGATTTGAATGATTCCAAAATGAAGGGAAAGAAGATATTTTGAACTTAAAGAAACACCTATTATTCAGCCAAAAAATCAAACAAAAGTTGAACAAAACGGTGGATGAAAAATGGACAAAGAAGAAGAACGAAAATAAATAACAAAAGGATAGTTATTTGAAATCTAGTAACCAAAGTGCTCTGATACCATGAGAGATCCAATAGGAACTAGTCCTAGAGAACCTTCAACAAGATGGAGCTATGCCTGGGAACGGCTAGAATCAAACTCACATGGAAGCAAAAGAAACAAAATTGAAAAAATAGAAATATAAAACAAAGAGAAAAGGGTTGGAAGAATGTTGGTCAATGGAAAGAACCCTAAAAGAACTCGTCTCTTACAACTCTAACCTTGGGACGTCACAAAGGAAGACCACTCCTTCGATAAGTCAAGTATTCTCAAAGAATACAAAGAAAACAAGAATGCTCTCAATAATACTTAATATTATATTTGAATAAAAATCCCCTTCAAAGTACATAGAGGGTGCCTATATATAGGAAAAAGTTCCTAACTTAGTGTCCTAAAGAAGAAACTAAATAAAAGGAAACAAATCAATCCTAAAAGTAAACAAAATAAACTTAGAAAGGTGTTGACTATATGACCTTATTTTAATGAAAACAAAAAAGGAAACTAATTAAAATATGATCTGAACATATTGGACCTTATAGATCATGTCCTTCTCCTTATTTTAAGTGGCACCTGGTTTCACATGTATTTTAAGTGAGTTCTCCCAATTGGACTCAATGTGGGCCTTTGGACACTTAATGGTGTCCTTGAAAGATTAAGACAATACCTCTTGGACCTTTATGAGATGAAATCTGATCAAAAAATTCAATGCTTGCTTCATTTCTTTGGCCCAAGCTCTTGTGATTGGGTCTCCAACATCTTGTAATGGATCTTTAGGAACATTAGACTTGAATGTTGGGCCTTTGATATGAGAATTTCGTTTGGCCCATTTCCTTGCACATTTAGACTTCAAATCTGATCCAATTTCAGCTCCTAAGCCTCCTTTTGTAAGCAAATCATGTCCTAGGCTTCCTTGAGGCAGATCACACCATGTATGCTTCTTTTCTTGTCTTTCACATGCCCATGGTTCTCCATCAGTAAAATTAAGGGAAAAAATGATTGCAGAAGAAAAGAAGATAAAATGAAATAAAGCATGAATAAAGAGAGAAGAATTAAGGCAAAAAATGATTATAGAAGAAAGAAGATAAATACAAATAATCTAATGATGATAACAAAAATTTTAAACTAAATGGAAGGATTAATACCAAAAACATGTGCAATAATTGAAGATAAGCAAAATCTTGCAACTTTTGATTGAAATAGATTTTTGGAACTTTGTGCAACAATTCTGATAAACATATTTTTTTAACCAATATGACTCAAACAAAAAGAAAATAGATTAATAGAACAATTCTGATGTAATTTTGGCTAAAGGGAAAAGAAGAGCACAAGGAATAATATATTGAAAAATCGAAGACACAAAAACAAGGAAACAAAAGCAAGCAAGATTGAACAAAAAAACAAACATAAGGTTATATGTAACCTGATTGAGGGACTTTGGCTCTAATACCAAATGTTAAGAACCTTGGTGAAGGAATACGTAAGACCAAAAATCAACAAAGAAAAAGAAACCTGACAATCCTTCTTGAATCAAGCAAAAAACTCAACCCTAACCAAACTTATTAATTGGAACCAAAGTTATAAGTTGATCATTTCAAGTTATCTTGAAGAGATCAGATTTATTCATTGACTAAAGAACTAAGAGAAATATCTCACAAGAGAGAAACACTTAAAATTTCTTGAGATAAGATGTATCTTTATACATCCTCTTTAAATAGGCACCAAATGATGAAAATCCTAAAAGAAAATGTCTTCTTTACTATACTAAACATAACTAAATAGGAAAGAATTCATCAAGAAGGATTCCTTTAGTTAATGGATACAAATCAACCTTAAATTTGAAACCCTTCTAAAATAAGTTGACAACTAATAAGAATTAATGAAAGAAAGTCAAAACAAGAAATTTCCATCTAATCCCACCTCTTTAGCAATTTCAAAATGTAAATATGCAGATTAGGCTTATTCATTTAAAACAAGCATATGTGCCATCCTTGTATGTTGGGATCCAAGCGTTATTTTTCATGAGTTCAGCTTTGTCCATTATCTTGGGCCTAAAGATAAGTAATTAATCTTGGTAATGCCTTAGAATCTCGATAACAGCCTTATTGTCTTGAATGTCCATGATCAAATTTTGCAATGCCTCCTTCATGCACTTAATTCTTGCTCTTGTTATAAGACTTTCAATGCTTTGTAATGGATTGGTGAGTATTGATGCAAGCTTATCTCCTTCATCTTCTCTTATGTTTATCATTGAATTTTTTGAACTTATCAAGGATTGATCAACCTTGTGGTGTTCTTAACTTTTTGATTGTTGATGTATTCAATGATTCAAGTGGAATTGCTTCAGGACTATTTTATTAGAAGTTCAACCACATGCAATGCCTATCATCTACCCTATAGAATTTACAAAAATATTCTAGAAGGTCTATACTTGTATCCATATAGGAGGGTAGTGATTTATCTACTTCCTTAATAGATCCTTATATGTCTCCTTTATTGATTTCATTCCTTGACTTCTCTATCTTAGATAGTGGAGAACATTTAGTAAGAAATTTCTTTGTAAGACTATCCTTTGTAGTAATTGGTGCTTTTGGTAACACTTTAACTTTATTTTAACATTAATCTAAAGAATTCTTGATTGATTTAATAGTTGTCTCTCTATTTTTACTCATTAACTTGTGACTAATTTATGGTACCATCGATTTGTTGCTTATTCCTTATTTAATCCTGTTTGGCCTTTTGCTATTGTTGAAAAATTTTACTAATTTTTTCTTCCATTTGGTTGTTGTTAACTGCTTCAATAGGATCATTGATTCTTGTTAAAGAATTTATATGTGGAAGTTGAAGGGTAAAATGCAAGAGAATGAAAACATCATCATGAAAATCTAAATTGTGTAAAACACAAGTGGTCAAAGAATCTCAAGTATAAACATGTAAGGGAGTGTGAGGAAAAACAATTTTCTTATTTCTGTCAAAATTTTCAAAGGTTTTTAAAATAAGGCTAGTGGTGGATTGATTTATCTTAAGTTAATTATGGAGTCTTTCTAAGATCAATTAAAAGCATTGGACAATAGGTTGGGTATTATAGAATTATAATTCCAATTTGAATCCTCTAGGAGACATTTAGTTAAGAAGGAGGAAAAGGAGAATTCTAATTGTAAGGAGAGTAGTTCTAGGAAGGAGAAGAGGGTTGTATGAAAGAAAGATAACAACATTGGTAGTATTAAGATTAAAATCCCTACCTTTCAAGGTAAAAATGATCCTGATTTATACTTTAAGTGGGAGAGAAAGGTAGAACATGTGTTTTATTTTCATAATTATTCTAACAAAAAGAAGTTAAAACTTGCAGCAACTAAGTTCGCGTATTACACTAGCATCTAGTGAGATCAATTTGTGATTAGGCATAGGAATAGTGAGAGGCTTATTTGGTCATAGGAGGAGATGAAGTTACTAATGCATAAGGGGTTTATACCAAGTCATTACTATAGGACTTATACCAAGTTGGTCCATGATTGTAGAGGTTTACTACAAGGAGATATAGATAGCTCTAATTAAGGCAGGTACATAGGAGGATCATAATGGTCAAATTTATCTGGGATTGAAAAAAGAAATAGTTGATGTGGTTGAATTACAAAATTACATGGAGATGGAGGAGATGTTGCAAAAGGCTGTGAAGGTGGAACGACAATTGAACTCTAAGAAAAGGTTTCATGTGATGAAAACCCAGCTAAGGATATACAAAGGATGGTGCAATTTGGTTCAACATATTTTGATGATCCATTACACATTAGTGGAGGTCCAATAACTAGGGCTAAAGCTAAAAGCATGAAGGAAGCTCTTAATGGATTGATTGAAGATGTTTGGGCTAAACAAGAAACAATAGATTCTAAATTGGGCTAGGAGAGATCAATCAGCCCTATCACCTTTTTCACGCATCAAATAGGCATAATTAGTTGTTTATTTGGCCAAATTAGAAGAAAATGTTATTTTGATGATTTTAGGATATCTATAATTGATTTAGGCTACCTAAAAATCCTCTTTCTATATTTGGCTTTAGGAATCAGCTTTGAAAAGGCTTTCCTAAATCTTAGGGATTTCCTTATTTTTAGGAATAAATCATTGCTGGCATATTGATTAGGGTTTTCTTTAGCCTAGATAATCATCATCTTTGTATAAGAATTCATATCAAAATTTCTTTTACGTTTTTGGTGAGGTTATTGATTTTGTTGGTTCTTCATTCAACTTGGAACTTATCAAGGTTATTCCTTGGGATTTTCATCTAAATTATCACTCTCAATCTCTTCTTTTCCTATAGTGTGGTGTCAATATCCTTCTTTATAACTTTGGTTCGAGTTTCTTAAAACGTTGGACAAGGTTTTCTTGAAAACAGAACTGATTTAGCTTTTCTAGAAATTTCGTTTAACAACTTGTTTATGGGTTCCTAGAACTTGATTTTACGAGGTTCACATTACTTGCTATCAGAGATTGGGTTATTCTAAATCAGTTTGGTGCATATTACTTATTTGTTTTACATTTCTTATTGTTTTTTTTTGTTTCTTCCATACATATTTCTTGCAAATCTAGTTGTTTTCTTCCATACACATTTCTTGCAAATCTTGGTTATTTTAATCCATACACGTTTCTTGCAAATCTTGGTTGTTTTCTTCCATACATGTTTCTTGCAAATCTGGTTGTCTTCTTGTTGCAATCTTTTCTCTTACATCCTTCTCAAACTTTGCAAATCTAGTCATCTTATTAATTTTCTAAATTGATTGCTTTTTCTTGTTATTTCATATTTGTTCCTTCTTACCTCTTTTGATAGCATTAGTTGTGATTTGTTAGGGAAAAAAATAAAAGAAAAGAAAAGAAAACAAGTCAACAAAAAAAGAACAAAGAAAACAAGAAAAAAAAAGGAAAAGAAGAAAAGAAAAGACCGTAGGCTTAGTTTTTACAAAAGAGGGCAGATTTGAGTTGAACAAAAGGGAAGTACTTGATTTGCTTATTCCTATCTGAAATCTAAAATTTTTTTTATTCATATTTTTTTCAATATCCTTTTATTTACTGTCTTATCTAGTTTCATTGTTTAAGCTCTTACACTCATCCTATTTTCTTTGTTCCTCAATCTAGTTGAGTTCTTTGGATAAGTTGGGTGAGCATTGCAAGGTAATCACTTTTGATCATAGTTTCTTTAGTTCCTTAAAGAACTAATTTAAGTGAATTGCATGGTAAAAGGCAAGAGTGATTACATTCTAATTAAAAGCATTAAAAGAGTGGAACATTTAGTGAATGAAACACTTGAGAGGTTTCTTTCTTTACAAAGTCATTCTTTGTCAGATTGCGATAATGGTTGAAGAAGGAAGAACAGGGGAGGCATTCGAACAACAAACTTTGCATCAACACTTTGAGATCATGGAGGTTAGATTTGGTGAAATCTTGGACAAGATGGAAAGACTAGATGCTGCCTGCTTTGCAAAGGAATCAAATTTATGAGGTGCTGATTTTGCATAGACAAGAAAGGCAACAATATTAGGTTAAACATGAGGAGGAAGATGATAGTGATGATTTTAATATAGGAGAGGCGAATAACAAAATCAAAATATAGGTGGTCAAAGGGGCAAAGGATTTATCATTATGATTAAAACGTGGGGAACAATTAAATGGAGATTCCATTGTTTTCGGACAAGAATGATCCTAATGCATAAAAGTGGAGTTGGTCTTTAATTGTCACAATTACTCTGAAGTGAAAAAGGTAAAACTTACTGTTGTTGAGTTTACTGACCATTCTATTGTTTGGTGGGATCAACTTGTTTTGACTAGGAGACAAAATTGTGAGAGGCCAATTGAAACTTGGGAGGAGATGAAGGCTATTATGAGGAGAAGACACAATCCATGTCATTACTATAGGGACTTGTACTAGTGGCTGCAAGGCCTTAGCCATGATTAAGGCTAATGTGGAGGACTGAGAGGGTTTGCATTGCTTAAATCTAGAAATTAAATATGTGGTAGAGTTGCAACATTATGTGAAGCTAAAGGATATGGTACATATGGCCATGAAGATTGATAGGCAACTCAAAGATCAACAATCAGTATAGTTTGGGCAAAAAATTGAGTTCTTCCTCTTAGAAACTGAATTGGAGCAAGAAGGATGATAATGATGATCTTAAGAGTAAGTATGAATCATCTCAAATTAAGGATGCTGGTTTTATCCTAGATAAAGGTAAGTCTAACTCCCAAACCTCTAGAAACAAAGATATTACATGTTTTAAGTGTTTGGGATGGGGACACGTGACATTCCAGTGCCCTAATAAGCTAGTGATGATTTTGAGGAGAGATGGTGATGTTGAGACCAAAGGTGAATCTGATGATGATTGCATGCCACAATCGAAGGGCAGTGATGATGAAGTGTATCCAATTGCTAGTGAAATCCTTGTCACTAGGAGAGCTTTGAATGTGTAAGTGATGAAGGAGGATGAAGCAAAACAAGACAACATCTTCGACACACGTTGTCACATTAAGGTCAAGGTATATAGAATGATTATAGATGGGGGAAATTGTGCTAATGTAGCAAGCAATTTTGGTTGTAAAATTAGACCTACCTACTACTAAGCATCTTAAAACTTATAAACTTCAATGTTTGAATGAGTGCAAAGAAGTCAAGGTTAATAAACAAGTGCTGGTGTCATTTTCCATTAGTAGGTATAATGATGAGGTGCTTTGTGCTATTATACCTATGCATGCTAGTCATTTGCTTTTAGGCCAACCATGGTAGCTTTATAGGAGGGTTAAGCATGCATGACGGATTCAAAAATAGATACTCTTTTGTAATGCATGGGAAACCTATAACTCTTGTACCATTAACACCTTGGCAAGTATATGAAGACCAAGTAAGGATAACAAATGAGTGTGAGAAAAGAAAGGATGAGCTGAATGTGAAAACAGAAAAAGTGAGAGTGAATATGAAAAAAAGACAATAATAAAAAAAGAAGGAAAAGCCTCAAGAGCAAGAGAAAAAAAAACAAGTTTTAATGCAAAAGAAAGTGAGGTTAAGAAAGCTTTTTGTTCAAAACAGCTAATGATAGTACTTTTGTATAAAGACTTATTTTAATACTAAAGATCTTAACCTATCTTTGCCTAGTGCTACTATGTCTCTTTTACAGGAATTTGTTGATGTCTTTCATGATGAAGTTCCCAATGGTTTACCACCACTTAGGGGAATAGAACATCAAATTGATTTCATTTTTGGTGAATCAATTCTTAAAACAACTAGCCTATATGAGCAATCCTGAGGAGAAAAGAGAACTTTAAAGGCAACTTGAGGAGTTAATAGTTAAAGGGTATGTGAGAGAAAGTTTGAGTCTATGTGTAGTTCCTATTCTACTTGTGCCTAGGAAGGATGGAACATGGAGAATATGTTAATTGTAGAGCTATTAGCAAAATTACGGTAAAGTATTGTCATCCCATTCCTAGGTTGGATGATATGCTTAATGAATTGCATGGTTCTTGTTTTTTCTCTAAGATTGATTTGAAGTTTGGTTATCATGAAATTCACCTACGAGAGGCAAATGAATGCAAAACTACCTTTAAGACTAAGTATAGTTTATATGAGTGGCTAGTTATGCCTTTTGGGTTAACTAATGCTCCTAATACTTTCATGAGATCGATGAACCATGTCTTACGTGCTTTCATTGGTAAGTTTGTTATTGTGTACTTTGATGATATTATGATTTATAGCTAGAGCCTAGATGATACAATCAGCCTTCGCAATGGAGTTTCACACCTTACACATCAACCTAACAAGCTATAGATGCCAAGTGGTCCAATTACAACACAACAAGCTTTAAGGCTTAAACAAGCAATGCAAGCTTTTGTTCAAGCCCAAATCACAAGTCAAGTACATGAGGATGTCGAAACATCCATAGAGGAACACCAAGGTACGCCCAAGTTTGTGACTTTATTAGAGGAGGCGTTAAAAGAGGCTTAACTTAGCCATTTTTGGGAAACAAGCTCAAGTCTTGTTTGGGGCATATTGTTTTTGATAATTTGGGCTTGTCATTTATTATCTCTTATTTTAGGCCCAAGGACTTGTTATGGGTTGTTCTTTTAGTTAGTAGCATGTGCTTTCATTAAAAGTCACATGACTTAGTTTTTACTTAATAAGGCCCATATTCCCCTCTTTGTGTGTTTGGGTATTTTGATACTTATTTAATTTTTATAAGAGTGTTTTAATATATTTAGCCCATTCCTAAAAGACTTCGATTAGATTGTGTTCAATGGGCTAGATGCTCCTATATTTGTTAGGATTAGCCTAGTTTTCATTAAATGGGCTTGCAAAGCCATTCCTATTAGGGTTAGGACTTGGTCAAGAGTATTTATACCTTATTATATCTTGTAACCCTAGATTGGATGATTAATAAAATTCTAGAATTCAATTCTTCAATTGAGGAATGAATGTCTTCGTGGTTACTTCAAGAAATTGATTTGCATCAATAAGTACTTGCAACATAAATTGATTTCTGATTTCTTTGGGATTGGATCTCAAACTTATGCTTTGGGGTTTGGTCTAGAATGTTTAATTGAATAAAAAGATTGAGGTTTTGATTCAATAAGATTAGGAGGTTTCAAGAACCTTGTTTTCTTGGGGGTTCCGTATCACTAGATGAGCATCTTGAACATTTGCACAACTTTCTAAGTGTTTTGTGTGATGAGAAGTTGTACACAAACCCAAAGAAATGTAATGTTTGCACTAATCAGATTGTGTTTCTTAGATATGTTGTTAGTGCTAAGGGAATAGAGGTTGATGAAGAAAAGGTTAAGGCTATTTGTAAGTGGCCTACACCTAAATCTATAACTAAGGTGTGAAGCTTTCATAGGTCGGCTAGTTTTTATAGGAGATTTGTCAAAGATTTTAGCACCATTGCTGCCCATTAACTGAACTTGTTAAAAAGAATGTTGGATTTAAGTGGGCTAGTGAACAAGAATCAGCATTTAATTTGATTAAAGACAAGCTAAGCTCAACACGATTACTTGCTCTGCCTAACTTTACTTTGTTAAAACTTTCAAAGTTGAGTGTGATGCTTTAGGTATAGATATTGGGTTTTTTTATGCAAGCAAACCAACACCCTGCTTATTTTAGTGAAATACTAAATGGGGAAGCCTTGAACTACCTAACTTATGACAAGGAGATGTATGCTTTAGTAAGGGCCTTGGAGACATGGCAACATTACTTGTGGCTCAAGGAGTTTGTAACTCATACTGATTATGAGTCTTTGAACCATTTGAAGGGCCAAGGTAAGTTGAACAAACACCATACAAAAATGGTGGAGTTCATTGAATCTTTTCCCTATGTGATCAAGTACAAACAAGGTAAGGAAAATGTGGTTTTCGATGCTTTATCTCGCAAGTATACCTTAATCTTTATGTTGGATACTAAATTGTTAGGCTTTGAGTACATTAAGGATTTATATTCTTCTTATTTTGATTTTGTTAATATGTTTGAAGCTTGTGAACATGCTGCCTTTGACAAATTTTATAGGCATGAAGGTTTTTTATTTCGCAAAAAAAGATCTTGTATGCCTATTTGTTCTCTAAAGGAGTTACTGGTTCGTGAGTCTCATGGAGGTGGCCTAATGGGACTTTATGGTGTTTGAAAAACTTTAGATATACTTGTTGAGCATTTCTTTTGGCCACATATGAAACCTAATGTAAAAAGAATTTGTGAGAAATGTTGCAAACAAGCCAAATCTAAATCTTTGCCTCATGGATTATATAATTCTTTGCCAATACCAAGTGCAACATGGGTAGATATTTCCATAAACTTTTTCTTAGGTTTACCTAGGTTAGAAAGAGGTAATGGTTCAGTTTTTGTTGTTGTGGACAATTTTTCTAAGATGGCTCATTTGATTTCATGCCCTAAAACAGATGATGCTAGTCACATTATAGACTTATTCTTTCGTGAGATAGTACAACTTCATAGAGTTCCAAGGACCATTGTTTCTTATTGAGATGCCAAGTTCCTAAGCTACTTTTGGAAGACATTGTGGGATAACCTAGGTACTAAGCTAATGTTTTCTACAACTTGCCATTCACAAATTGATGGGCAAACTAAAGTAGTTAATCAAACTTTTTCTATGTTATTGCATAATATCATTCATAAGAATTTGAAGAATTGGGAAGATTGTTTGCCACATGTTGAATTTGCTTATAATCGTTCTATCCATTCTACTACTAACTTTTCACCTTTTGAAGTTGTGTACGGGTTTATCCCTTGACTCTAATGGATTTAACACCTTTACCAATTGATGACCATGCTAGTTTAGATGGCACAAAGAAGGCTGAATTGGTGAAACAATTGCATGAAAAGGTTATACATCAAATTAAAAACAGGATGGAACAATATGTTTCTCAAGCCAATAATGGATGTAAGAAAGTGATCTTTGAACCAGGACATTTGGTTTGGGTTCATTTGAGGAAGGAGCAATTTCCAACAAAATGTCATTCTAAGCAACATTCGAGAGGAGATGGACCAATCCATGACAATACATACAAGTTGGATATACCAGGTAAGTATAATGTTAGTGTTACATTTAATGTTTCTGATCTCTTTACATTTGATGTATGTGATGACGATTCGAGAACGAATACTTTTAAGGAGAGGGGGAATGATGAAAACCTAGCTAAGGACATGCAAAGGATGGTGCAATCTGGTTCAACATATTTTGATGATCCATTACACATTGGTGGAGGTCCAACAACTCGAGCGAAAGCTAAAAGGATGAAGGAAGCTCTTAATCGACTAATTGAAGATGTTTAGGCTAAGCAAGCAATGATAGAAGCTGATTTGGGCTTGGAGAGATCAATTAGCCCTATCACCTTAATTCACGCATTAAATAGGCCTAATTAGTTTTTTATTTGGCCTAATTAGAAGATTATGTTATTTTAATGATTTTCGTAGATCTCTAGCTGATTTGTGCTGCCTAAAAGTCCACTTTCTATATTTGGCATTAGGAATTAGTTTTGAAAAGGCATTCCTAAATCTTAGGGATTTCCTTATTTTTAGGAACAAATCATTTCTAGCGAATTGATTAGGGTTTTCTTTAGCCTATATAATCGTCATCTTTGTAATAGAAGTCATATTGGAATTTGTTTTACTTTTTTGGTGAGGTTATTCACTTTGTTGGTTCTTCATTGAACTTGGAACTTATCAAGGTTATTCCTTGTGGCATTCAACTGACTTATCACTCTTAATCTATTCTTTTCCTAGAGTGTGGTGTCAATATCCTTCTTTATAACTTTGGTTTGTGTTTCTTAAAACATTTGTCAAGGTTTTCTTGAAAACAAAACTGATTTAGCTTTTCTGTAAATTCATTTCATCAACTTATTTGTGGTTCCTATATCCTGATTTATGGGGTTCACATCATCACTTAACTTCTAACTCTTGGTGAAAGGCCAATTGAAGGGACAACAAGGCTGCCACTAAACCAAAAGAAGTTGTTAAGTCCAAGGATTCAATTTCCTCTTCTCTAGAAGGTAAAAATGAATCTAAATCCTCTTCTGAATCTTGTGACATCAAGTGTTTTTAGTGTTATAGATTTGGACATTTTGCTTCTCAATGTTCAAAAAAAGGACTCTAATTGTGTTGGACAATGGTGATGTTGATAGTGTTATTTCAAGAGATGATGAATTGTAGTAGATGCCATTTGAATATTGTTTTGATTGTGGGCACAAGATTGATAGAAAAATAAGAAAGTCATTCTTTTGGCTAAAATAGTGAGATTAAAAGTGTGATATTAGTGAGGCAGTAACTACTTGTAATTTTATACTAGGATGTTTATTTTCAAATAATGATCTTAACCCTTCTTTGCCTAGTGGTATCATTTCTTTGTTGCAGGAATTTGTAGATTTGTTTCTCAAGGAATTACCATATGGTTTACCTCCTTTAAGGGGTAGTGAGCACCAAATAGACTTTATCTTAGGTTCATTGGTTCCTAATAGGCCAACATATAGGAATAACTTTGAGGAGTCTAAGGAGATTTAAGGGTAAGTTAATGAGTAGATAGAAAAAGGGTTTATGAGGGGAAGTCTTATCTCAATTAAATTCTTGTGATTTTGGTGCCCAAGAAGGATGGAACGTTGTGCATGTCTATTGTAAAGTATAGACATCCTATACCTAAATTAGATGATATGCTTAATGAATTACATGATATGTTTATGTTTTCTAAAATTGATTTAAAGAATGGCTATCATAAATTTCTTATGAAAGAGGGTGATGAATGGGAAGATGCATTTAGGAAAAAATATGGTTTATAACAATATTTGGTATTGTCATTTATAGTAACTTTATGAGGTAATGAATCATGTTTTGAGATCTTTCATTGGGAAATTTGTTAAAGTAAACGTTAACATTTTAGTGTATAGTAAAAGTATGGGTGATCATGTTAAACATTTGCATGATGTTTTGCATGTTTTGAGAGATCATAAGTTGTATGTTAATTTTAAGAAATGTTCATTTTACATGAAATCAATTGTGTTTCTTGGCTTTTTTGTGAGTTCACATGGAATTATTGTTGACTAAAAAAGGTTAAGGCAATTAGGGAACGACCTATACCTAGGAATTAAAATAAGGCAAGGAGTTTTCATGGTCTAGCAAGTTTTTATAGAAGGTTTATAAATGATTTTATTTCTATTACGACATCTTTTAATAAACTTATTGTAAAGAATAATGCATTTAAGTGGGGGTGCTGTGCATCAAAAGGATTTTGTTACTTTGAAAAAGAAGTTAAATAATACAACTTTGCTATGCTTTTCTTTCTTTGATAAAGCTTTTAAGATCGAGTGTGATGCATTGGGTATTGGTATAGGACTTGTTTTGATGCAGGAATCCAAATCAATTGCTTATTTCAGTGAGAAGCTTAGCAAGACAACATTGAATTATTCTAATTTTGACAAGGAGTTGTTATACATTATTGAGAACTCTATAAACATGGCAACACTTGTGGTCGGAGGAATTCATCATATGTTTAGATCATGAGAGCTTGAAAATTTTGAAATCCTAAGATAAGCTTAATAAGAGAAATGCCAATTGGTTAGAGTTCATTAAAACATTTCTTTTTATTACATATAATAAGGGGAAGGAAAACATTGTTGCAGATGCTTTTTCAAAGAGGTAGGGATTACTAGCATTGTAAACTAAGTTTCTTGGTTTTGAAATTATTAAAGATTCTATGTTAATGATGTTGATTTCAGCCAAGTGTGGATTGTATGGGGAAAGTGTATATATAGTAAGTATTTTAGGCATGATGGTTTTCCTATTTAAGAAAGACAAAGTTTGTGTGCCTGATTGTTCTATGCATGAGTTTCTTGTTAGGGAGAATATGGTGGTGGTTAATGGGAATTTTTTGGTGTGCAAAAGACTATTGGTATAATGCATGAGCATTTTTGTTGGCTTAATATGAAACTTGATGTGCAAATTATTTGTGATAAGTGTACAACATATAAACAAGGTATAACTTCTTCAAGAGGAGAGCTACTTTGAAGAAGTTAAATCTGAGGAAGTTGAGTGGACAATGAACCTGAGAAGGAGAATGAAACTGAGTATAAGGAAGAAGCTAAGATGGAGAAGTTAGGTGTTCAAGTGCTTCAAGACATATTAGTAAGAACCAAAGCGTCTATAACACCCTACACTAAAAAACCACTAATTTTATAGTTAAAGCCTTTACCCACACACCTTAGATAAACCTTCCTAGGTGAGAGCCAAACTCTACCCATCATTATTTCCAATCATCTAGAAGGGGAACAAGAGAGTAAGGTGGTAAAGATTATTAGAAAGTGAATTAAGGCCATGAGATGACAAATATTCAACATACGAGGTATAAGCCTAAATGTAGTTATGTATAGGATAAATCTCGAAGAAGGAAGTAAAGCTATAAGGGATCACCAACAAAGACTCAACCCTCAAATGAAGGAAGCGGTCAAAAAGCAAGTAGTAAAGCTCTTAGACACTAGTATCATATACTCAATAGTAGATAGTGAATGGGTCAGCTTGGTACAATGTGTACCAAAGAAAGGTGGAATGACTGTAATGGAGAGTGAAAATGGAGAAATGATTTTCACGCGAACAGTCACAGGATGGAAAGTCTACATCAACTATTGCAAACTTAAGAAAGTGACTAAAAAGGATCACTTTCCTCTTCCATTCATAGATCAAATGATATAAAGGATAGTTGGTCATTCATTCTACCATTTCCTTGACAATTATTTGGGCTACAAACAAATTTTTATCTATCCATAGGACCTAAAAAAGACCACGTTTACATGTCCTTTTTGAACATTTACTTATAGATGGATGTTTTTTTGGGTTATGTAGGGCTCCAGCTATATTTCAAAGGTGCATGATATCTATCTTTGCAAATATGATAAAGGATATAATGGATGATTTTTCCATCTTTGAAGACTCTTTTGAGTAGTGCTTGACAAATTTGGATAGAATAATCCAAAGATGTGAAGAATCAAATCTGATATTGAACTGGGAGAACTGTCACTTCATGGTGCATGAGAGCGTAGTATTGGGACATAAAATACTGTGTCAAGGAATTGAAGTGGACAGAGCAAAGATGAAGGTCATAGAGAAGCTCTGACCACCTATTAATGTCAAAGGAGTGTGAGCATTTTTATGTCATACAAGATTCTACTTCCACTTTATTAAGGACTTCTCTTTAATTTCTAGGCCTCTTACAAACATGTTAAGTCAAGGAAGTACCTTTTAATTTTGATGATAGTTGTCTATATGCATTTAATTGACTAAATAAGGCACTAATATCGGCACCAATCTTACGTCACTGGACTAGTCATTACTATTTGAAGTCATGTGTGATGCAAGTGACCAAGCTGTGGGTTACGTGTTGGGCCACAAAGGGAAAAAAATTTGCATGCAATTAATTACTCAAGCAAGACATTAACGGGGCCCAACTAATTTATACCACTACTGAGAAGGATTTGCAACCGACGGTATTTTCATGTGACAAGTTTCAGTCATATCTTTTGGGATCTAAGGTGATTATTTTTACTGATCACATTATGGTTAAGTATCTTTTCACCAAAAAAGACATAAAATTGAGGCTTATTCGATGGGTGTTACTCTTACAAGAGTTTGACATAGAAATAAAAGAAAAGAAAGGAGTAGAGAATGTGGTATTAATGAGACGATATTAATGAGAGATTCTCTGATGAAACCCTGATGTTGCTTGACTGTCTTGTGGTACTATTAAACCCCTAAGTTCATAATATTGGGATCATGCAAGCATTGGCGAGCTTTGACCAGTATTCGATACGAGGAACAATAGAATAAGGAAAAAAAAGACTTGCGAGGAAGCAAGGATGAGAAGGGGCAATGTCAAGCGTTGGCATGCATTAGTGAGCATTAGTGAAAATCTTCGACGAGATGCAAGATTCAAATGCAAAACTAAAAGAAGGCTTGAGACGAACTTCGAATGGAAGGTTAGCTGAATCACATGCATGATGGGAATATACAAGAGTTCCAAGGTTACTTAGCAAGTAGAGCAAGCATGGTACGAGTTTTGGACCTCGTATGAGCTGACTTGGCTAAGGCTAAGGGGGGCGCTTGGTTCATAGAAGGTAATGGGAATGAGAATGGGAATGAATATAGGGAGGAATGAAAGTGGGTATAATGATTATAATTATGATGGTTGGTTAAGAGGCAGGAATGATTATCATTACCATTGATAGTGGTTGGTTTGTAAAAAATATTTTAATTAATTAATTACAAAATGAATTATATTTTGATTAATAAATGAACTATATTT
>JANQBM010037832.1:0-10516 GCA_025594535.1 Erythroxylum domingense | reverse complement strand
ATTATATTTATTATTATTAAATTCCTTAATTATATTTATTATTATCAATATTAAATTTCTTATTATTATTAATTTTTTATTATAATTAAATTTATTATTGTATTAATATTAATTATTATTATTATTAATTTTGTACTAATAATGACTCTTATGATTATTAATTTTATTTATAATTCTAGTTAATATAAATTATTATTATTATTTATTATACTAATTATTAGAATTGGATATGTTATAGAAGTTCATCAACTAATTAAATCAAAGTTCGATTTAGTGAGTAATTTACTTTAGGTTGCTTGATGAACAGACTATGAAGCTTTTGCTTATTAGCAGAATCAATGACATCATTCTCATAGACTAAAGAAAAGAAATGTCAACTTAGGCTAATCATTATCATTTATCTCATACTCACAAATTTCAACTTTATGGTATTATTAACGCATTACCAATTAATTCTCTTAAAGCCATGACATAAAAGGAGAAAAGCCAACATGATTTGTAACTTATTATGTTATTTAAAAAGAGTGATATATTGGTCCCAACTAATTAATCTACAAATAATTGTGTGGTCGTTTAACAAAAAAATATAAAAAAACAAATGCAAAAAAATCTAACAAAAATATCACAAATATCTAATATAAAAAATAACATATTTACTAAAAAGAAACATTATATATATTAAAAAACACAGATTATGTAACAATAAACCTTGAAGAAGAGCAAATAATGTTGGTGGATTCGTTATTGAAGAAGAGCAAAAAATACTAGTTAATTCGTTGATGAAGACACAAAACCAAAGCAGAAGAGGAAGAAGCACGAAGAAGAAACGGGCATTAGCGTTTCATTGTGAATGGCGGGGCATCTGCCTTATATAAAGAGCCACCCCGTGATTGTGAATGGCGCACAATGGCGGGGTGGCTCACGAGAGCCAGCATTATTGCTGGCTCTCTGAAAAGGCTGCACCTCACAGAGGTGCAACCTTCCCACAAAGATGCACCCCGCCATTCACAATGACAGGGTACACGAGAGCTAGCAATAATGTTGACTCTCTGCCAAGGCTTCACTTGTGTGAGGTGCAACTTTCCGTCTCGCCAACCAGGTTGGCGGGATGGCCACGTGGTTTGTCCACGTGTTGCCATCCCGCCATCCCGCATGGCGGAGTGGACACCACGACCAACCAATATGGCGAGGTGATACTAATTTCGCCAACCCCACCGACAAAGTGTCCCATTTCTATACCCTCACTTTTATTTTACCACAAATTATGGATTGAAAAATTATTTTATATCAAATCGAGATGCTACAAAAGACAGCGTGAAAGCAAGCTGTCAAATGGTGCAGAAATATGTGACACTTGGACTGCTCAGGCACATGGATCCAACATGTATTATTACTGCAAAATTGGAGTACAAGACCCACAAAGTCTGAAGGATTTATACTAACACCTTTCAGTCATTAACGTTTTTAAAAGATAAAAACACCGACAGTTATAATTGGACAATTTACATAAAACAGTCCAATAACTAAACAACATAATCCATTTATGTGAAATCCATGCACCGTACCATGCAATTATGTCCATCTTCATTCAAGCCATGTAAGGCTCACGTCCAGCAACTTCCATTTACGTCCAAACCATGTGATTTACGTGCAGATGCATGATGTCCAAATAATTAAACTAATTAACTTGTAAATGATGTCCAGCTTATGTAAGCCACGCCAACACCATGCAATTGGTCCGTAACTCAGACCTTACCATTGTCAACCATTATTATTCTTCAACAGCTATAATATTTAGCCATTATTATGCTCCAACGTTTCTTTCTCCTATAGCCAATGTTTACTTTGTTTCTCTCGTATATAAGAGTCCTGCATTTGCTTAAGAAAGAACTACTGCAAAAGACGGCTCATCTTTCTAATTTTTCACACATCTTTATTTACTCCATTCTACTCAAGCATTTTTCTCTAAATACAAATATCTTACACATGTTTTTTGTCTTTGGCATAAATTCAACATTTATTTGTCTTTTTTTAATTTCAGAGACAGTTGCTACTCCACCCTTTGGAGTGCACCGAAGTTAGTGAAAAAGGCATTAATCTTAAGGTCGGATCCTGTTGTCCTGCTACACCGTAGAGAGGGAATTTCCGACTTAGGACAGTGATTTTCACGATGTCTTATTTTCAGATAAGATGTATCAATTTAATTATTATTGCTATTTTCGCTTACAATCTAAGTCGGAAAATTATTTATTGCGTTACTACTGCTGTCAAAAATTGTGTTGTTCTACTTGTTACTGTTTTTGGGTTTGTTACTAGTTGTTGAAAATTTCTACATTTTGTTTTGTCTGCTGTGTATTTAATTTTGATATAAGTTGGAATTATATCGTCTGAGAATAAGACAAACGTAAGTTTTACACTTACTAGTCCTCACATAGGATCTGCCTCTTTCACTATAGCCTTGAAAATTATACCTGACCTTACTAAATTAGAGCCTCTAGATGGGAGAAATTTTAAAAGATGGTTTGAGAATTTTTTTTTTTACTTTCAGTAATACAAAATCGATTATATACTGTTTCAAGAGATTCCTAGTGATTATACTGACCCTAAGACTACTAAGGATAACCGTACCATTAGGGGAGTGTAACTCAACCATATGATCAACTCTTTGTTTGATATCTACTGCAAGTACAAAACTGCTAAGAAAATTTAGGATGCTTTAGAATTGAAATATGGGACGGATGATGCCGGTAATAAGAAATATGTAGTTGCTAGGTAGTTAAAATTTACCGTTGTTGATGATAAGCCTATTATGGACCAACTACATGAGTATGAAAATCTAGTTACTAAAATCTTTACCGAGGGTATGAACATATGTGAGTTGTTTCAATCTAATGTCCTTATTGAGAAAATACCTGCCTCATGGAATGAGTTTAAAAATCAGTTGAGGCATAAGAAGAAAGATATGAAGCTTCGAGAGTTGATAGGACATATAAAGATTGAGGATGCCAACCGTGCACAAGATAAGACCAAAATACTCACCCTTGTCCCTACTGTTAAGGCTTATGTGGTAGAATATAGAAATGTTAATAACTTCAAGAAGAATGATGGACAAATCAAGTCTTTCAATAACAAGCAATGTCAGTTTAAGTGCAAAAGGATTGATGGTGACTATTGGTGGTTCCACAAGCCAGGTCATCCTGTTGCCAATTGTCAAGCTAGAATCAATTATGAGAAGAAAGGTCAAGAATAGAAATCGCGACATTTCAGGAAAGGAAACCAAACGGGGTACCAACGGGATAACCAGAAGAGCTTTGGTAAGTATCAAGCTAATATGGTTGAAATTGGTATATGACAAGGAGGTCATTATTGCTATGGTGTCCGAAATCAACCTTACTGGAAATTTGGTCAAGTGGATAGTTGACATAGGAGCTACACGCCACATCTGCACCAAAAAGGACCTGTTCAAGTAGTTGAATAATGCTGCTAATGGTGAATTCGTATACATGGGCAACTCCAGCAAACTTCTTATCCAAGAAGTTGGGAAGGTCACTCTCAAACTCACTTCTAGAAAAGTGATGGAGTTAGAAAATGTTTTATTTATTCCTGACGTACGTAGAAACTTGATTTCTGGTGCATTACTTAACAAAGTCGGAATTAAACTGACCTTTGATTCTGATAAGTTAGTTTTGACTAAGAATGGAAACTTTATTAGAAAAGGGTTTTATAATGGGAGCTTATTTGTACTTGATGTTGAAATGAATGCATCTACTTCTTCTGCTTAAATTGTTGAGTCTTTAGACTTATGCCACTCTAGACTTGGGCATGTGAATGTGAGGTCAATTAAGAGGATACAACCTTAAACTTGTTACCTAACTAAATCACTAATGAAATGAAAAAATGTCAAATTTGTGTTGAGGCTAAACACTTTAAAAAACCTTTTAAGTCAGCGACCGAGAGAGAGTCACAATTGTTGGACTTGGTGCACACAGACTTTGGTGATTTTAAGAATTGTATAAATAAAAAAGGCATGAGATATTATATTACCTTTGTGGATGATTGTTCTAGATTTATTAAGATATTCTTATTGAAAAATAAAAGTGATGCAGAGGAAATGTTTATGAAATACAAACCTGAGGTTGAAAACCAATTAGAAAGAAAAATTAAGAGATTAAAGTCTGATCGAGGTGGTAAGTATAGTGTTGATTTCCTTGCTAATTATTGTGTAAAAGTTGGGATTATTCACTAGCTTACAACTCCTTATACACTTGAACAAAATGGAATAGCTGAGAGTAAAAACCGAACACATAAGGATATGATGAATGCAATGTTTATTTCTTCCGATTTACTTGATTTTATATGCGAGAAAGCTATTCTTTCAGCTTGTTATGTTCCAAATAGAGTCCCTCATAAGAAACTAGATCATACCCCTTACAAAATTTGGAAAAGTTATCCACCTAACTTGTGTTTTTTGAAAGTGTGGGGGTGTCTTACTAAGGTTGCTCTACCTGAACATAAAAGGAAGAAAATTAGGCCTAAGATCGTTGATTCAATTTTTGGGGGATATGCCTCTAATAGTGCTGCCTATAGATTTATAGTTAGAGAAGATGGATCTAACACTTATAGACCAATTATAGAGTCAAAAGATGCAATATTTTTTGAGGATATATTTCCTATGAAAGTGAGTGTGCAAGTTCCTAGAGAATTTGTCCCTAGTTATTCTACCAATGATGATATAAAGAAAGAGGAAATTGTTGAACTAAGGAAGAGCAAAAGAGCTGGAGTACCCACTTGTTTTAGTTCTGAATTTATTACTTCCTTTGTCATGACAAAACCTGAGGAGATAGATGATGTTTTTGTGGTGACTTATATTATTTAGGAAGATCTAAGCAATGAGATCTGTAGATGCTACATATTGGAAGGAAGTCGTAGATAGTGAGTTAGAGTCGATCTTTTTAATAAAGCTTGGGTTTTAGTTGATCTACCTCGAGGGTGTAAGCCTTTGGAGTGTAAGTGGACTTTCAAAAAGAAATTGAGATCTGAAGGAACCATTGAGAGGTTCAAGGCAAGATTTGTGATTAAAGACTTTAAACAAAAAGAAGGATTGGACTTTTTTTGACACTTACTCTTTAATTACTAAAATTACATCTATAAAGATGTTGTTTGCTATTGCCTCAGTATTTAAACTTCATGTGCACCAAATGGATGTTAAAACAACTTTCTTGAATGGTGATCTAGATGAGAAAATTTATATGGTCCAGTAAGAGGGGTGGTATAGAATGTCTGATCAAGAACGAAAGGTGTGTAAGTTGGATAAGTCTTTGTATGGATTTAAATAAGCTCCCAAACAGTGGCATGAGAAATTTGAAAGTGAGATTTTCAAACATGGTTTCACCTCTTGTAACGCTGATTCTTACATTTATGTGAAATCTGATATTAATGGTTATGTAATCATAACTCTTTATGTGGATGATATGCTTATTTTTTATACTAGTTTATCTGTCATTGATACTACCAAGAGTTTGCTAAAGTCTTCGTTTGATATGAAAGATCTTGGACTTAAAGACTTTATTTTGGGAATCAAAGTTGATAGGACTGACTCTGGTTTTAGGTTGATTCAAACTCATTATGTTGAGAAAATTTTAAAGAAGTCTGGTTACTATGATATTGTCCAGTCAAAACTCCCTATGATGCTAGTGTTGCATTAAAGAAAAATCTTGGTGACAACGTAAACCAAGCTGAGTATGCTAAAATTCTTGGTAGTGTGGTGTTCTTGATGAAATATTCTCATCCTGATATTGCATACTGTGTGAGTAGACTTAGTAGGTATACTCATAATCCTAGTCAAGAGCATTGAAATGCTTTGATTTGTTTGTTGAGGTATTTAAAAGGTACTATACATTATGGATTATCTTTTGGTGGTCATCCTCCTATATTGGAGGGGTATTCTGATGCTAAATGGGTTACAAAAAGTGATGATATACACTCTACCAGTGGTTATGCTTTTATCTTGGCAGGAGTTGCAGTGTCTTAAAAATCATCCAAGTAAACATGTATTGCAAGATCAATAATGGAGGCTGAGTTTATGACTTTGAAGTTGGTAGGACAAGAAGCTGAGTGGCTAAGGAATCTCTTAGCAGATATCCTAATTTGGGAAAAAATAATTCCTTCTATGTTTCTTCATTGTGATTCCCAGGCTGCTACTCATGTTGCCAAGAACAAGGCATATAATGGCAAAAGTAAACATATCATATTGAGACATAAAATTATCTATACTTTAATTAGACATGGTGTAATTTCTCTAGATTATGTTAAGTCAGAAAGAAACTTAGCGGATCTATTTACAAAAGCTTTGAGTAGGAAACTAGTTTCAGAGCATGCTAAAGGGATGAGGTTGAGCCTAATTGTGTAATAACCTCATGATGGACCCCCGACTTGGGAAATCAAGTTCAATGGGTCAAATGAAGTTATGTGGTGACTACTTACTTGTACTTTGTTTGTGATATGATATTGACATATATTCAGTTTTTGAATTGCATCCTTAGCATGAATTTACTGCATTTGATGAGGTTGGATTGTATAATCCTTAATGAGTTCTATAGCTCAAGTTTGGGTAATGTGAGCAGTACACAATTAATGGACTCACCTACGTGATTGTGAGGGGCTAGCCACCCTCCTATGAGAGTGTTTGGGCTATCTCTTTAGAGCGATCATGAGACTAGGACATTTTGAAGTTGTTAACTCTCTAGTAGGTTCTGTCTCTGATTTTCTTGAACAACATGTTCAAGACTTAGTTCACCTGATTATTCATCTATTTTCTCCTAAATTGTTACAGTCTGTTTCTCAAGTTTTGGACCAATTGGGGGACTGTTGATATTGGTCCATAACTTGGACCCTACGATTGTCAACCATTATTATTCTTCAATAGTTATAATATTTAGCCATTATTATGCTCCAACGTTTCTTTCTCCTATAGCCAATGTTCACTTTGTTTCTCTTATATATAAGAGTCATGTATTTGCTTAAGAAAAAACTACTGCAAAAGACTGCTCATCTTTCTAATTTTTCACGCATCTTTATTTACTCCATCCTACTCAAGCATTTTCCTCGACATACAAATACCTTACACATGTTTTTTGTCTTAGACATAAATTCAACATTTATTTGTCTTTCTTTAATTTCGGAGACAGTTTTTACTCCACCTTTTGGAGTGCACCGAAGTTTGTGAAAAAGGCGTTAACCCCAGGGTTGGATCCCATTGTCTTGCTACATCGTAAAGGTGGAATTTTCGACTTAGGGCAATGATTTTCACAACGCCTTGTTTTTAGATAAGTTGTATTAATTTAATTATTATTTTTATTTTCGCTTACAACAATAGCTATGCATTTTATGTTTCATATATACTCCATGCAACGCACCATGCAAATGTGTCCAGCCTTCCATGCATTTTACCAAACAACATTGAAGCACCAAATATATTTCCAATAATCAACACCAACACTGAAGTTGTCACATTTTCCAGCATATATCATGTAGTGTTTTTGTGGCCACATATATATCATCAATTACAAGTTTGTCAAAATATGCCACTGTCATGTTATCAAAGTTGCATTATATTAGTGTTTACCAAACACTGAAAAGAACTTCTCACAGGAGGTGTGTAGGTGAATGTAAGTGGGCCACCATTGAAATCATTTTCTTGACACATGAAAAACAATAATTAGTTGAAAAGTTGTTACGAGTTTCGTGGGAGATTAAGAAATGGTCATAAAGTAAGAATTATAAACAATTTATATCCATAAATCAAGACTCACCTGTAGCAACACATCATGACCAATAAGATCTTTAAGAATGTCAAAGTAGTTTTAACTAACTTTTTTATGTATGATTTTTTCGAATAATTCAATCATTTTATCATACAATATTTCTATTAGATATAAAGTACGAAATTAATATCTACTCTATTTGAGTCCAATCATATTAGTTCTCTGTCATTAGTAAATAATAATTGATTTAATTAAGCATATTTAAAAACTATTTTCAAAGAATCATTCCACCTTGGCCAAGTATTTCCTAAATCAATACTAATCGAGAGCAACGAAGCATTCCCTTCAATTACTTCAACTACTTCCATATAGTTCATGCTATAACCAATGACTACCTACTGAGTTATCCTTGACTAGGATAGCTCATAAGTAGTATTAAAACATAAAAATTCCTATATAAAATAACTTTGGAGATCTCAAGTCAAATGATCACTTATATAAGCGTCACAACAAGAATTTTCATAGACATACTAGCAATGTTTTAAATGAATTTTTCATATGGGGTTAGTTTAGTGAATTAATTTCCTATCAAGCACCCACACGTTTGTTTAAGTATCTTTATACTTTAGTCTATAAGATCAACTACTTCCTTCATTAAAAAACACATAATATGTGCTAGTCTTTTTATGTTTTATTAATAGCTAATCTTATTAAAACAATGACTTGGAACAATTTTGAAAAAATACATAAATCCAATATGAATTTCATATTTATAATTTCATTTGCAATGGATATTTATCTCGTGGACTTTACCATACATATCTAAATTTATTTAAGATAAAAATGCCTTTAAATAATTATGTTATTAAACTACAACCAATCAATTAGTTGTAGGGCATAACCAAAAAGATAACACTTATAATGTTTGTTCAGTGATCTAATGAGAATGTTGTGAGATAATTCTAGAAGAGCAAGCTCTGGATTTTGGCCAATGACACCCAAACTATTGTTGTTTATCCTCAGGTACTGGAGACTTGAAAAATGGTGGAATAGTTCCAAAGAATTTAATGTTAGAAAGATCCAAAGTTTGAGGTTTTCAAAAAGAACTAAGTTCTGGCAATAACTAACCAAAAATCTTATTGTTTTGCAACTGCTAATATGTGCATAACCATAAAAATTGAAAGATGAATATATTGTGTCAACCTTAAGATGATATTGCCTAGTTATAGAGGCATTATGCTATACGTTACTAAAGAAGGAAGCTTTTCCATTCTTTTTTTGTTGAAGATATGACATTCTAAGAAAGAGGACATTCTAAATTAAGACTAAAGGAGAACTTGGATAGCCTAGACTTTTGTATGCTTTCCTCGATGTTCCTTCTTTAGGCGATCAATCAGGAGGTAATAAAAGAAATAAATTATTGGGAGATGGGTGGTTCATCAAATGTAGGAAGAAGAATCAAGAGACCACTTGATATTTACACCTATCAAAGATTTGTGAGATGTCCTACATGTTGGGAAACCAATCATGATTGAATTATGGGAGTAATGAAAAAATAAAAATTACGGTTATCGATCAGATCACAATAATTGAATAATTTGAAAAACATGAATCGTTAAATAAAGGAATTGTATCTCATTCAAAATTTCTAGTGAAACCTTCTTTGAGGTGTCAACCATGAGGTGTTCACCCGTTCAACTTCTAATGGTATCCGCAGAGTAGTAAAAAGAAACTTAACTCTTTGAGATGAATTAAAGAAGAGTGCTAACTTCATTAGGTTAATTTTTTATATACAGAAGAGCATTAAAATTAAATATTTTAATTATAAATAAAGTACAACTTAAATTATAATTTAATTTGATTTAAATAAAATCAAATAACTTATACTTAATCCATAAAGTATCTCAAATTTCACAATAAGTTTAACTTAACTTAAATTAACTTTTTCTCTTTTTAACTGCTCTTTATGTATAACCTATTAGATTCCTAATATGTTAGCAATGATTATAAATTCTAATTCTAATTCATAATTATATTTAATTCTCCAATCAAATAATTTATAATCATAGATCAAAATTGACATATAACAACATATCATGACTATCCAAATATTAAAAATGTCAAGGTGGTTTGACTTAATCTGTCCATATATGATTATGATGTATAATTTAATCCTTTTTTAATAAATGTTCAATTGGACATAGAGTATACATATAATATCTACTCTTTTTAATTCCAATTACATTTGTTGTTGCTAATTAGTAATTAATAAAGACACTTTTTCAAATGTCAATTCACTTCGGTAAAAGAATTTCTTAAATTACTACTAATCAAGAATAGTGGAAGATTATCTCTAATTACTTTAGATTGACAGATTCTTTATTGACTTACTTAATTATCTCCATATGGTTCATATTGTATCCAAGTACTATTAACTAAGGGCCTGTTTGGTTGGATGTTAATTAATAGAATGAAAGGGAACGGAATAGAACGGAAGGGAACGGTTTATAATGGAATGTAATGTAATATAGTGATACGTTGTTTGGGAAGAATGGAAGGGTTTATAATGTAATATAATGAAATATTGTTTGGATGATGGATGTAATGGAATGTAATGTATAATAAATGACTATTATACCCCTTATATTAAGATGATTATTTCAGAAAATTTATTATTTTATTATTAATTATATAAAAATATTATTATTAATTATTTAATAAATTTTATTTTATTTTATTTTATTTTATTCTAT
>JANQBM010037814.1:0-10517 GCA_025594535.1 Erythroxylum domingense | reverse complement strand
TGAAGTGTTAAGTGATGTGACATGCCACCTTCGCGGGGCACGGATCCGGATATCACTGTCGATATCAGGTTCGGGTCCGGCGGGAGTTGGGGTGTTACATTTTGGGCATTTCATCTTCAGGAACACACCTGCGAATTAAATTGTCAACAAAAATCTTATAAACTACAGGTTCATCCCAAATATAACGAGAGAATTGAAATGGAAAATGTTTCCTTTGTTGATATGACAAATCGGATGAAAGAATACAACCTGAAAGGTGGTTTGTAATATTTGCAAACTAGGGAAGGAAAGGGTTATCTACCATCATCAAGCTCTCGTTAGGAATGCTTTCCTCAATTTCCTCTTCCTCTTCATGATGTCCTCCTTCAAGTCTAGATAAATGGTATGCTACGACATTTTTTGCTCCCTTCTTGTCTTGTAGTAAGAGTACTCATCAAATGAGCCTAGCCTTGGCATCCTTCTTAGAGAAAAGGTAATGTAATGCTACATGATCTGTGAAAATAATAACTTGTAACCCTAAAAGATAAGAATGAAATTTTTCACAAGCAGTTCCTTCTTAGTAGTTGTGTAATTCAGTTGTGCTCTTGTCAATGTTTTGCTTATGTAATAGATAGCAAGCAACCTATTATCCTTCCGCTACCTAAGTAAACACCCAATAGCATGGTCACTTGCATCACACAAAATCTCAAACGGAAGGGACCAATATGGCGATGTCAGAATTGGTGTTGTTATAAGTGCCTTGTTCCACCTGTTAAAAAAATCTAAACATTCGTCGTTAAAAACAAAATGCACATCTTTAACCAATAAATGAGTTAAGGGTCTAGCAATAAGGGAAAAATCATTAATGAACCATCTGTAGAACCCTACATGACCAAGGAAAGCTCAGATACCCTTGATGTTGGTGGGAGGTAGTAAAATTTTAATTACTTCTGTCTTAGTGCGATCCACTTCAATCCCCTTGTATGAAATCTTATGGCTTGATACAATTCCCTCTTGGACCATGAAATAACATTTCTCCCGGTTTAAAACTAAATGAGAGTCCTCACATCATTGAAGTACTTTGTCTAAGTTATGCAAATAATGATCAAAAGAATCTCCAAAAACAAAAAAAATCATCCATAAATACCTTCATAAAGTTTTCATTCATGTCTGCAAATATGGTCATCATGCATCTTTGAAATGTGGCAGGTGCACTACATAAACCAAGGCATCCTTCGATATGAAAAAATTCCATATGGACATATGAAAGTGATCTTCTGTTGATATTTCGGGTATATAAATATTTGATTGTACCCTGAATATCCTTTAAGAAAGCAATAAAAAGAATGACTAGCCACTCTCTCAATCATTTGGTCAAAAAAGGTAAAAGGAAATGATCCTTCTTAGTGACCAAGTTTAGCTTCCTATAGTCAATACACACTTGCAAAACTGTAACGATCCTAGTGGAAATCTTTTCTCCTTTCTCATTTTTTATCACTGTCGTGCCACCTTCTTCAGCACACATTGTACTAGGCTTACCCATGCACTATCTAAAATGGGGCAAATAATCCCAACATCTAAAAGTTTCACCATCTCCCCCTTCACAACCTCCTGTATATTTGGATTTAATCTTCTCTGTCTTTCTCTTGCGATTTTACATCCTTCTTCTAGGTTAATCCTATGCATCACCATATTGGGGTTAATCCCCCTAATATCAGAAATTTGCCACCCTATATCTCTTGTTCTTTTCTTAATGGTCTCCACCACTTTCTCTTCTTGCTTACATGCTAATTCATTAGAGATAACTATAGGTAAAGTGTGGTTCTTCCCTAAAAAGGTATATCTGAAATGGGAAGATAAAGGTATAAGCTCTAAAATGAGAGGTTTAACAATAGAGGGTGGTGTAGGCGTACCAGTTCTCTCCAATTTTTTGAGTTCATTCACTTCATCAACTCCTTCTTTAATCTCCTTCGCACACTCATCTACAACATCAATTTTCATACACATATTTCCATCCATCGGTTTCTTCAAAGATTTTGTCATATTGAACTCAACTTTTCATCACCAATTCTCAACAAAAATTTCCCTTCATGCACATCAACTAATGCCCTACCAGTATTCATAAAGGGCCTACCTAAAATCAATGGATAATTCTTATCAGCTTCAAAATCCATCACAACAAAATCAACATAAATTATAAATTTGTCCACTTTTACCAATACGTCTTCCATAACTCCAAATGGCCTTTTTATGGATTGATCCGCAAGTTGAATCAGTATGGACGTTGGCTTGACCTATCTTAGTTCCAGTTTCTTCAAAATAGACGAAGGCATCAAATTAATACTTGCACCTAAATCACAAAAAACATTTAGAAATTTCAAAACCACCAACAACACATGGAATAGTGATACTCCCTGGATCTTGTAATTTTGAAAGCATTTAGCTTGAGATGATGGAACTGTAATTTTTTGTCAATGTAATCTTCTGATTGTCTTCCCAAGTGCATTTATGTGTGAGTATATCCTTCAAAAACTTTGCATACTTTGGCATGCACTCCAAAACTTCCACCAACAACAACTTAATATATAATTTCTTCAGCTTCTCCAAGAAATTGGAAAACTGAGTGTCCACCTGATGTTATTTTACTCATTGTGGATATGGGAGTTTGGGCTTGTATGATGGTGGTGTTACATAAGGCCTTCCTTCTTCCTTTTCTTCTTATATCTCCTTACCTTTCTCTTTTCCTTGGCTATCCCTTTTCACACTTGGCTATTACATCTGCTTGCCACTTCGAAGTGTAATAGCTTTAAGTCGCTCCCTTGGAATGAGTTCAATATTGCTTAATAAGCTACCCGTACTTTGAGAAAATAAAGCTTCAGTAAGTTGACTTACCTGAACTTTAAAGTTATGGATTAACGAGGCATGGTTCTTCATGATCTAGTCAAAATTTTCCTCCATCCTCTTTTGACTCTCCTCTTAGCTTGCAAACATCCTTTTCTAACTCTCTTTTTGAGCTGCCAGTTTGGAACCAAACGTATCCACAAACTTGTTCAACTTACTCTCCATCGCTCCAATTCAATCTTGCCAGAATCCTGGCATTCCTTGTGGTCTTGTTTGGTCACCTACATTATTATTACTCCAAGAAAATTTTGGATGGTTTTTTCATCCCGGATTATAATTATTGAAGTACAAGTTATTACCTCATTGCGGCTAGACTATGTAACTTACCTGTTCGATACCACCGGTTCCCAATAGGAAACACTTCACTAAGCTGTTGTTGTTTTGCTCGCACAACTCATATTGAACTTGCATTGTCTTCACTATAGAGGAGGATGCTCCTTGCATTTTGTTCAGCTGCTTTGTAAGAGCCGTGATCTGAGCCTGCAAAGCAGTAACAGAGCCAATGGGTATCATAACTTTTTTATCTTTCTGCCCCTATCTGTTCCTCTCACTTGACCATATACAGCTATTATTTGTCAACTCCTTCAAAAGATTATGAGCTACTTCCACAGTCTCCCTCATTAATGAACCTCCAGCTGATACATCAATTATTCTCTCGTGCTCAGATTCAGTCCATTGTAGCACGTCCGAAACAGGAAATCTCTCAGAAGGTTGTGATGGGGATAAATTCTCTACAATTCTTTAAATCTCTCCTAAGCTTTATAGAGAGATTCTTCATCGTTTTACTAGAAATTTGTAATCTCCTTGATAATCCTCATCGTCTTTGTCAACGAGAAATGTTTGGTGAGGAATGCTTGGGCAAGTTGCACCCAAGTCATAATATGACCTAAATTCGACGAGTTGTACTATACTTTAGCCCAATCTTTCAATGTGAATGAAAACAACCTCAGCTTCACCGCATCATCGGACATTCTGTTGAAACAAAAAGTGTCGCAGATCTCCAAAAAATTTATGATGTAGGCATTCGGATCCTCGTTGGATAGCCCGTAGAATTGCACACTATTTTATAGAATGTTGAGGAGTGCTGACTTTATCTCGAAATTATTCACTTGAACCATTGGTCTCGCCACTCCTTAAGGACTAAATCTTGGCCTTATAAAATCCATCAGAGTCCTCTCTGGTCCTCCTTACTCTCCTTCTTTAGCCATATCTTGTTGTGAAAATTTTAGACACTTTGCCCTTCTTAACTCTCTTTTGTGTCTCTTGATGTCGGGAAATTCTTCGTCTCTAACTTCTTTCGTTCTTCCCATGCTCCTTGTGTTCATGCACCTACAAGTATACAAAGAAAAGTATCAAAATTCTTAAATCAAAGTAATATAAATTAAACAAGATGCTAAACAATCAATCCCTAGCAACGATGCCAAAAATTTGTTGAGTGTAATTATACAACACAAACTACTCGTTTTACACTTAAAACTGCAAGTGTACAAGTTGTGACTTGTAGTTAAAAAGCGGATATCAATCCCATAGGCGTTGATGCCCAAACACCATTTAATTTAGACAAAACTTTATTTAAGAAATGAAATTGTTTAATGCAAATAATTTGAAAATTCAAATTAAAATTAGAAGACTAATAATGAACACTAAACAATACCAAAATGTAAAAAAATTGGAATTCAAGAATCTAAAGACTAGAGATTACTTTTTCCCTATTTTGTCTCTCTCCTATTTTATTAATCAAATAGTGTCTCACCTAAGATTTTTGAATGTATTAATTACCCTCTCTCAAGGTATAATTAATTATCCCTAATCAAATTAAATGGAATCAATTAAATGATCTCTCAACCTACCCAATAACTCTACCAATTCAACTAGTTATTAAACTATCCTATGGGTGATCAATTGAATTCATCGAGATCTCTCTTCTAACTAATCAATTGATGTAATGATTGCAGGTCTATAGGTTGCCAACTCTCGTTGTATAATCATATGCAAATATTCTTACTCACTCTCTCAATTTGTTGCAAGATAATAAATAAAATCAACAATCATCAAAGACACTTTCATTCAATTCTATAAAATAGGAGTTTTAACAAAATAGTTCAGAAGCAATCCTTAAAACTAAATCAGCCAATCATGGTCTCCATAATATCATCAACACACAAATAATCCATCTTACAAAGATTAAAAGAAAGAAAAACACAGAAAATTGAATAAAAGAAACTTCTTCTTTTCTTTGCCAAATCTGGAATTTTGGATCTTGATGTGCTACTTTCCCCAATCTTGATGATAATCCTTAACTTCAATCCTTCCTCAAGGATAAAAACTAATGTTCTTCACTTAAGGAGGCTCTTTCTACAGAAGGGTTTCGTCTCCCTTTGATCATAGAGGCCTAATTCTCTTTTAATAGTCTAAAAATCCTAAGTTTAATGAAGCCCCGTATAGTGACTCGGATTATAATTCCCACAATCGTGGGAATTGACATGATTCCCACGGTTGTAGGAATTGGCAACAAAGAGTCTCCTAGTCTCTTCTTCTCTTTGATCTCTAGCTCAATCTCCAAGTTGGTCAATCTTCCTTCTCACATAAAAATAGTCAATTCTTACCCTAAATTAACATCAAACATAAAAGAACAACAATGGAAATCAAACCAAATGAAATCAAACAAAATGAATCCTAAACTACAACAATAATCAACAATTTTGCAAGAAACACATGCCAATTACTTAGAAAAATATAGACCAATGCACAATTATTAGTTGTCTTTTAATTTTCTTCTTTTTGCTCTATGAAGATAAATGAATATTAATCTTTTGAAGATGGCCCAAATATGAGTTAAAGTCAAATATGAGTTAAAGTGAGTATCTTAAGCAATTTTTTAGCAATAATGACTAAGTGTTATGGAATAAATTCATAATCAATCAAACACCTATTAATTTCCCCCATACTTAGCTTTTAGCCGTCCAAAAAAAAAAAACATTACAATTAAGCTCAAAGACCCAAAAATGTTGACTCAATTCCTATGTTCTAAGAATACATAATCATAAACAAATATGAATGACTTTCAAAAATCATAGAAAGAACTTAACGTTCCTAGTTTTTACTCATGACCAATCAACATTCAATACCTTTGAAAACTGAGCAATCTAATGGTAGACTCGAAAAATGTGTTTGAATAAAATATATCTTCGAGTACACTCAACGCCATTTATGATTATGACAATCTATAATTTTGCATATAATTTCTTTTTTTTCATCACTAAAGGTCGCATGTAAAATCATGGATTAAAAGACTTTTTATGTTTGTAATATGGGAAAAGGTAAGGTGAGATGTATTTAGGTCAAGTGGCTTGAAAGCTATTAAAGCTAGTGAAACAAGCAACACTTAATGTACTATCAAGTACAAAAACAAACATTCACTCACAATTGGGTACATCAACTATGATGAATTCAAAAACAAGTTTCACAACTTAAACTAGAGCTCTCGTACACAAACCATATGAAGTATACACCGATCAAAAGAGATCGCTCATACAATTGAAGATAATACATTGAAACCACAAAAGTGACCCTTCTAAGCCAACATCTACCTCATACTTAACATACTCAAATAACCCATTCAATACAAATTTAGGAGGATGCATTAAGTATGAATAACCTTGCAAACCACATAGGCACTTCCTCATTGGTACATTTATTTAAACATTATTTTTCTTTTTCTTTCTCTTTCTCTTTGTTTTTTGTTTTATTTTTTATAAAAATCAAAATAAACTACATCAATGTGGGAATTTCAATGATAAGACATAAAATAGTATCCCAACATTATAACCAACCCACACATATGCATACCCCACACTTAGAATTTTGTACGTTCACAAACTCAATAATCAACAAATGTTCTATTAGCTTCAAGGATTAGGAAGGACATTTGGTTAGGTTAAATTTTGTAATGTGGCTAATACACAAAGAAAAGGAAAATAAAGTTCAAGGGGGCTTATCAAAAAGGAAAATCATATAATGGATAGGCTATTTGGTTCATGTAGTTCAAAAAAGTAAAGAATCCCCTATTATTTCCATGTTATTGCATATGATAAAAATGTGCGCTTGAATAGAAATCAAGGCAAAATCAAGATGTACATGTCATAAAGGTCACACGTTATCAAAATACAATGAGACGATGTAAATGTGTCAGTCTAATAAGGCTTAAAATCTCACCAGCTTTGTCTACCACTAGTCACTACTCTTCTAAAGATAATGCACATAAACTAATCACAAGAGTGAAAGTACATGCTAAAGTTGCTATCAAATTCTCTAGTTAACTCATTCTCTAATCATGGCTATACAGTCCTAGAAGCAATAGAAAATGAGAAAATGTTTGTTTCATTTGTTTTATTCTTTCTCTCATTTTGATTGAAAACGTAAAAACAAGCAAGAAACAAACTAACAAGAAACATACATATATAAAGGAAATAAATACGAAAATTTAAAGAAAATAAGCAAACTTCCCTTGGGTTTTCCCCTAGAAAGTGATTTTGTTTAGAATTGCTGGCTCGACTCCTTCTTCCCCTCACATGTCAAAATTCTGATCTTTAGGTGTCACATATGCTTCCTCTACTTGAGGTTGTTCCAAATAGGGCCTTAGTTGATAATTTTTCATATTTAGCGTCTTCCCTATCCTCAGACTCTCGATCTCTACTAAGTTCCTGCATAATAGAAATATCTTGAATGTCTCTTAACCGTTTTCTTCTTCGTTCACTTTCTTTAATCTATTAGGTAAAAATGAAGAGTCATTTTAAACCATAATTATGAATTCTGTACTTACCTCTAAGCTAAAAAATATGTCTTTTTCTACTTCAAGCTCCTCCTCTGCTTCTTCCACATAAGCAGCTCATGAGTATTACACTTAAGATTCTCAAGCTCTTTATCACTTTGTAAGATTTCTTCAGTTACATCCATAGGGTATGCCTCAGGATGATATGACTGCTCCCCTTCTATTTGTGATTCTAGGCATTTGAACCTCGCTACTGTTTCATATATTTGGCTTAACAAGTTCTGGTTGACGTTATATGCCTCATTTCCTATTGGAACTGTTGCATTTGCTACTGTAAGCTCTGTTGATATTGGAGATTGTTAGCAATCACAACATTAACTAATTATTCCAAACATGGACTTGAGTTTTGTTGGCTCTCCACATTTTGGAGACTAGACAAAGATTGGCTTTCATCGTACTTGAATAATAGGGTATTATGTTTAAACTGCTGCATACCCTGTTGAAATTAAAGATGACTAGCATTATAAGTCTTGATATAGTCGTCCAAAGGTATATCTGAGTTATGATAAGAAGCTTCTGGTTCACTTAAGAACTGTTGTGTGTCCTGCAAACTATCATAGAAGTAATTCTGATGGTTATTCCATCCACAACCAAAGTTAGGTTGATCATTCCAACTTTTTTTACAGGATTGAGAATAAGAGTTATAAAAGAAATTACTTCTATCCATGTCAGATTTTTTTCACACAATTACCAAACAAAAAGTGAAAAAATCATGAAATAACTTAAAAGAAAATAATTAAAAATATATGTAAAAAACTAATTAAAATCACAAACAAAAACTAAAACACCGTACTCCCCGACAACGACACCAAAATTGGTAGTGCATCGTAACACTAATCAAAATAAACTAGACCTACTAATATAGCAATGGTAAGTCTAGGTCGATCCCGCAAAGAGTGTGTGTAAAGTTATTGAAATGAAAATAATAGGTGTTTATATAATCATACAACTCAAAATATTCCTCTCTTAATTACAATAATGAATAAAGTCTTAATATATGTTATACTATACAAACTTGCTCACCGTAGCCTCTTAAGGGTTTCAGCAACCCTCTAGTATGTCAAAGTTTCTTCTCACAACTCAATTATAGTCTTTTTATACATAAAACTAATTTAAATTATTGTTAAACTTATAAACAAAATTTCATATGGCTAGTTTTTAGGCATGTTTGGTTTTTTGGTTATCTTTATTGGCTAATCAGAGAACCAATAACAGGGGTATTAACTAGTCAGACTTTTAGCTAAATAGGAAGTCTCCTAATAATAAATTTTCAAGTAGATCATTAACAGCCAGTCATAAACCTCTAAATAATCGTAAATAATGCCTTTGTTAATGAATAGTACATTGAATAAATAATGTCTAGATATTAAATAGACAATCCTATGTACAATTCTAAACAAATAGTTATTCACATTCTAAGTGTTACAAAGACTTTGCAAAGAACTCTAAGTTCGCTCTCAAAATATGCCAAAGTCTAAATACGGTAGTTGAAATCGCAATTTAACTCAACCTTGCCAAATCCCTCATGTTTAAGGTGTTTCCCGAAAAGGCAAAGCAAACCCACGAAATTCACTAAGGCTATGTTTGGTTGAATGTAAGGTTTTTAATGGAATGGAATGGTTTATAATGAAAGGAAATGTAAATAGATATAATATTAGAAAATTATTGTTTGAGAAGGATGGAAGGGTTTATAATGTAATCCAATGAAATGTTGTTTAGATAAAGGGTTTATAATTTAATATAATATAAAGTTGTTTATCAATTTACATTTCGTCCTAAAGCCCCTAAATCGAAAGTTTTTCATTTTTAACGCTTAGGATGGAATGGGATGTAATATGAAACCCTCCTCTTCCATCCTATTCCATTCTATTCCATTATAAACTCTCCTCCCAAATGATAGATTAATATGACATTCCATTCCATTCCATTAATAAACCCCCAATCAAACATAGCTTTAGCCAACACAATAGAATGGTCAGCAATAAGAAGAGAAAGATGCACAAAACTTTACAGTAAAATTGTCAACCTTTATATTACTCATAATTGATACAAAGGTGATTAGGTTTTGGTTGTATGTAAGTTTTAATTATTAACCCTTGATAACGATTCATTAGTGTAGTACCAAAGGTGTTGATCCCACAAGGAGCGAACTAATCTAATCCTAAAATCTAAGGTTAGAAATAAATAACAGAAATTTAAGATGCAACAAAACAAAAATGAGAATTTAATCTAACCACTCAAATTAAGAATCAAACATGAAAATAATAATTACTAAGCAATTGCAATACTCCTAAAAATCAATTGAAGGAAATTATCAATTGAGAGAAAGGGAATTTTACCCATCCTTAATGTTAACCTAACTAATTATGAATTATCATATTGTTGGCTCTAGATTGTCCGATGGTTGATTACTCTCTTTGGAGTTATAACCATTAACCCTAAATTATAAACCCTAATTATATTATGAAGGTTGCAATCTCTCAATTCACAACCTATCCAAAACCTTAATTAGTTTTGAATTTTTCAAATAAAATGTCGAAAAGTTATATGAGATCTATCTTCGTATAATTTCTCGATCTGATTCAATATAGTTTTTATTAAATCACCTAACTCTTATTAGTCTAATTTAGTAATTTTTCATTCGAGTCACCTTCTTAGTTTATTATCGAATTATGCAATCATAGAATCAAACCATAATTGTTGGACCCCGATTTCTTTTCCTAATAATAAGCATGTGTTCAGTTTATTTTGGGGTTTAATTTGATTGATTTGTTGTAGTTAGGATTTAATTAGAATGTCTTTGGGT
>JANQBM010037755.1:0-10519 GCA_025594535.1 Erythroxylum domingense | reverse complement strand
TGTCATGCACCGTTCAGTTTGAGAGGGAATATTAGAATATAATATAAATGTACATTCATCATTAATACTGACAACTGACAACTGACAACTGTAAAGCTCAAATAAACCATACACGTTTATGGTTGATATTCTCCACTGTAACAAATTCTGTTATGATAAGCGTATATAATATACCGAGCATCAACTCAGAGGAGTGCTCAGCATTGTTTACTTTTCTGTTATATCACTTTTCTCTTTCTCTACTGACGGGAAGACGTCATGCACCGCAATTGATGGAGGTCAGGTGATGAACAACCCAACAACAGTAGCAGTTACTCACGTACTCCACAATAAACGGGACTTCCAGTTGGTTAACAGTATGGAGGATCTGCTCGTTCTGTCATTAGGTAATGGTTCGTTGAGTAGATCCCCACCTAGCGTGAGGAAGTTCTGTCATAACGGAGAGTGCTCGACATCGTCAATGGTTGACATTGTTCTGGACAGAGTTTCAGAAACAGTAGACCAGATGTTAGGTAACGCGTTCTGTTGGAATCGTGCGGACTACGTTAGAATCCAGGTAAAAAATGTTGATGGATATTTGTTTGGTTACTAGGAATATTTTGCGAAAAGAAAATAAATGAATGATTGGATGATGGCGCATGGACATCATCGCTGTTGTCTTGGAGTCTAGCAGTATTAACAAGTAAGAAAGATCATAATTTCCATCATCTCTCATTAATGACATATGCCCCATTCCCCGTAATCTTCAACATTTTAATATAACCGTCCAACCAAGCTATGCCTGATGAGTTCTTGTTCAATCATCGTATTCCATCCTACAAAACTAATGCCATCTCAATCCAAGATACGTTCATGAGTTCTTTCTCTTCTTCAATAAGTAATAATATATCATCACCAACCTCTACATCCATCAAAACTCGCCACCTTCCACCTCCCTCCTCATCCAGCGTAGTTTTAAAAGACATAGAAGGTGCAACTCTTCACCATCTAGCTTAACATAAGATTCTTACAATAGAAGATAAGATAATGCTCTCATCCCCGTACTTGATCACTAAAATAATGTCAGGGTAACTGATTATTGTGCAAAAAGGTAATTGATTATTGTGCAAACAACGAAAAAATTCCCTACTACAATGGTCTCGTTGACACAACTCTACTCTTTGCACTGGTGTGTGTGTGTATGTGTATGTATATATATATATATATATATATATATATATAGTGAAAAGAGTATATATATATATCATAGACATTCACTCCCTCATTGTACCTCTTAAACTCGCTAACCTGGGCTTGTTTATAAGGTTGTGAATTGAATTGTATAAAAAGGTGCAGAGAAAGAAAGAGATAGAGAGTTGTAACTTTTTCAGAGAGGCTTGGATTTAAATGCTTAGGTATGTGTGTGGTTAACGAGCTTTGTGTGTGTGTGTGTGTGTGTGTGTGTGTGTATATATATATATATATATATATATCATAGACATTCACTTCCTCATTGTACCTCTTAAACTCACCAACCTGGGCTTGTCGTAGGGTTGTGAATTGAATTGTATAAAAAGGTGCAGAGAAAGAAAGAGATAGAGAGTTGTCACTTTTTCGGAAAGGCTTGGATTTGAATGCTTGGGTATGAGTGTGGTTAACGAGCTTTGATGAGGAGGTTGGTCGGATTTTAGAGAAAAAAAAGCAATTCAAAGTGAGTGGAAGATGGTAACTTTGTAGATGTGCCACGTAATATACCTCATTCAAACTTAACGGCACGTGTATTACACTGTCAAATTTCTGTCTAAAATAGCCTAACATTGAGCAAAATTGATAATGTTTAGACCTTAATTGAGCAAGTTAAAATGTTTGGCTCTAAAATGATCAAATGTGAAAACATTTGGCCCAAAATTGGGCATTTAGCCCGAGGATTAATATCCTTTTCTTTTCTAAATTTATTTGTTTTATTTTATTTTTATTTGTGGTTAATTTCTTTTCTTGTTTGATTAGTTATAGTGCATGACATGATCTTCTCACACTGGTGAATTGATATTTGATCCAGAACTTGAAAGAACATTATGCAAAGCGAGAAGATAAGTTGTACAAAGTTCCGAGGATCCATCATCATCTGACAGAAAAATTGACTCTTCACTAAGAATTTAAATAGCTTTAGATTTACTTTCTGATTTTTCTAGTGATTCCATTTCTGATACTTCTTCTAACATGGCTGAAAAAAATAATAATCACACTCTCAAGCAATTGGTTACTCCTAATTTTAATCACCAACTGTTGTTCATTGATTTTCCTACTATTGATGTTGTTTTTGAGCTTAAATCTATTTTAATTCATCTTTTACTTACTTTTCGTGGTATGCCAAGTGAAGATCCTCACAAGTATCTTAAGGAATTCCATGTGGTTTGTTTTAGTATAAAATCAGCTGGGGTATAAGAATAGCATATTAAGTTGAGGGCATTTCCATTTTCGTTGGGAGACACTGTCAAAGATTGGCTTTATTATTTACCCTCTGGATCAATTACCACTTGGAAAGAGATGTAGAGACTTTTTCTGGAAAAATACTTTCTGCATCTCAATTAACAAATATTCAGAAGGAGATCTGCGCAATTCGACAACATCATGTGGAAACATTATATGAGTGCTGGGAGAGTTTCAAGAAGTTGTACGCTAGCTGCCCTTATCATAAAATTAGTGAGCAACTCTTGATCCAGTATTTCTATGAGGGGCTTCTACCACAAGAACGAAATATGGTAGATGCAGCCAACGACGGTGCATTAGTGGACAAGACACCTATTGATGCCAAAAAATCTCATTTCCAATATGGCTGCTAACTCCTAATAATTCAGTATTCGAGAGGAACCTTGCACATTGAAGGTTAATGAAGTTAGTACTATTACATTGGAATAACAAATAGCTGGGTTGACATCTTTGGTTAGACAAATGGCTACAAATGGTGTTCAACAAGTTAAAGGTATATTGATCGTGGGTTTTCAATGTATGTAAGTTTTAATTGATTAACCTCAATAATTCACAAGCACAAGGGTCATTCGCATAATATCTAAGGTGTCGACCATATGAGGAGGGATAAGCTAATCCTAAAATCTAAGGCCAAAATAAATCACATAAATTTAAATGTAATGAAACTAAAACAAGAATTTAGTTCAATCAATTCAAGAATCAATCACGAAAATATTAAAAATTTAGTAATTGCGGCGCACACTCAGTAATCAATATAAGGAACTACCAATTGAGAGAAAGAGAATTTTACCCATCTTTAACTCTAACCTAATCGATTATGAATGATTGGATTATTGGTTCTAGACAATCCTAGGGTTGATTACTCTCTCTCGAGTTAAAACCATTAATATTAATTTATAAACCCTAATTAGATTATGGAAGTTGCAATTTCTCAATTAACAACCTATCAAAAACTCTAATTAATCTGAAGTTGTCTAAGAAACTATCAGAAAGCTATGCAAGATCTCTCTTCACACGATTTGCTGATTTGATTTAATTCTTGTTCTATTAAATCACCTAATTCTTATTAGCCTAATTTAATTATTTTTCACTCAATTCACGCTCTCGGTTTATCACCGAATTATGCAATTGTAGAAATTAAATCATAATAAATCTAATAAAATGTAAACAATCAATTTTCATTAAATCAAAGATAAAACCCCAAAGGTGAGTTTAGAATATCATCAACATCTAAAAATCCTATCACCAACTATTATTCCAAATATATATAATTATAAAATTGAAAATAATAGGAAATATGAAATTGATGGATGATGGGAGGCAGTGACGCTCGAAAACTCCTGATCCAGGAACTACGTCGAGTCGGCTTCTTCTCCTCTTGTCTCTTCCTTCTTCTCTTTCTCTATAGATAATTCTCTCTAGGATTTCTATGAAAGTGGCTAATGCAAAAGCTTTCTCCTCTTTTTTGTCTTATTCTTTAAATATCTTTTGTGTTCTGAGTAACCTTAGGATTTTTTCGAGGTCCAAAAGTTTTGAAAAATCCTTCAAAATTTGGCGTTTTTAAGTGTCTGCACGTCTACACGATGCAGGCCATAATTGCGGCCTTACATGCCATGATTTTAGGCCACATCCGAGCCTTCTGTCACCATCATGGCAAGCAGGTCATGATCGTGGCCCATGTCCTGGGCTTCTATCATTGATTGTGGTTTTCCAATATGTGTAAGTTTTAATATTTAACCTCGATAATTCGCAATCGTACAGGTCATTCACGTAATACCTAAGGAGTTGATCCCACGAGGAGGGTTAATCTAATCATAAAATCTAAGGCCAAAACCATTCATAGTAATTCAAATGTAACAAAACTAAGGCAAGAATTTAATTCATTCACACAACTCAATCATAAGAATCAATTACAAAAATTTTAACAAAATAGCAGTTGCAACACTTAATCAAGAATAAACCTAAAGAACTACCAATTAAGACAAATGAGAATTTTATCTATATTTAATGCTAATCTAATCGATTATGACTTACTAGATTATTGGTTCTAGATGGTCCTAGGATTGATTACTCTCTCGAGTTATAATCATTAACCTTAATTTATAAATCCTAATCAGATTATGGAAATTGCAATCTCTCAACTAAAAATATATCCAAAACCCTAATTAGATATGAAGTTGTCCAAAAACTATCGGGAACTTATGTAAGATCTCTCTTCGCACAATTTACCAATTTAATTTAATACTCATTCTATTAAATTACCTAACTCTCGTTAGCCTAATTTAATTATTTTTCACTCGATTCAGCCCCTCAATTTATCACTAAATTATGCAATTGCAGAAATTAAATCACAATAAATCTAGTAAAAACACAAACAATCAAATTTCATTAAATCAAAGATAAAACAACACGAAGGTTAGTTTATACATCCTCAAAATTCACACAATCCTATCATCAATGGCTATCCCAATTCTATACATTAATAAAATTGAAAATAAATTGGAGACAAGATCTGAATGGATGATGGATGCGGAAACGTTGGAAAACCTCCTTTTCTAGGAAGCACTTCGCGCCCTCTTCTTCTCCACGTCTCTCTTCCTTCTTCTCTTTCTTAATCTCTTGATGAACTCTCTCTAAGGTTTCTCAATGGTGGCTGACGCAAAAGCTCCTTCATCTCTTTTGTGCTGTTTTTTATATACATTTTGTATTCTGGGCAGCCCTAAAGTTTTTTAAAGGTTTGAAAGGTCCAAAAATTCCCTCGAAACTTGGCTTTTCTGATTGTTTGCGCATTTATCCAATGCGGGCTATGATTGTGGGCCACATCTGAGCCTTCTATCATGATCATGGCAATTAGGCCATGATCGTGGGCAGTGTCCTGGGCTTCTGACATGATCATGATCGTGGGTCGTTATTTCTGTACGAATGTCTCTGAAACTTCTCCATTCTTCGATGTTGACCCTAAAACACTAATAAACACATCAAGGTACCTCAAAGACATAATAATTAAGCTCAAAGACTTGACTAACCCATAAAAACAGTTAAAAACACAAATTAACACAATTCTAACCTAAACATATACTAAACAATTAACACTTACAAACTAAGCCCTAAACCATGATACAATTTACACTTGTCAACATCCCCCACACTTAAACATTTGCTTGTCCTCAAGCAAACAAAATAACACACAAACAACATATAATGCAGTAATGAGACAATGGCTTCAACTTCGTGAAATAAATTTAATTTTAAACACAATCAGTCAAGTTATATCAAGTCATTAACATGCAAAATCTGTGACTAGAGGCTTTGAACTAAATATACAAATTAATCTAGATCCAAGTGTTAATTTATTCAATTGCATACACACTTTAATAATTCTTTGGTCATTCAAACTCTGTAACTACTCCTAAGTAGGTTTTCATGAAAATTCAAGCTATTATAACTTCGGTAGGTTGTTATTAAAAAACACTTTTTTATTTAAACAAGGGCCTAGTCTTTTACTCGAAGGAAAATATTGGTGATGAATGTTGATCCGGTTGCTTGACTACGTCATTTTTATTAAATTGCTTGGTTGAAACATCATTATAGCTTTTGGACGCGGAGGCGCACATTTGTGATGCTTGTCAATCCAGTTACTCAGCCATATCACGTTCGTAACTGGATACTAGCTCTATTCATAACCCCAAGGCCAACGAAATAGTTATTTATTTAGAAAACAAGATTTTTAATTATTATTATTACCTACCTTGTTGTTTTAGCTACTCGTTTTTATGAAAAATACTAGTAAATTTATTTAAGTCGAAAGGTCTCAAATTATGAATGAATGTGACAATTTAGAGGATGAAAAACTCACATTAAATCCTACTTAATCTGTATATTTAGCTAAAGACTCCAATTGACTAATTTTGTGAGCTAATGATTCTTCATAACATAACAGACTTTGTACAAAAATTAAATCAATTCCAATTCATATAAACCATTGACACATTCACACAATTTACAAAATGTAACCTAATAACTATCATACAATATGGAAAATCACATTCAAAGAAAAAAACATAACCCTCCTTATACTTGAACAAAACATTGTCCTCAATGTGAGAAGGGGATGAACAAACACATAAGAAAAGAAGAAACAAAAATTAATGTAAAACAAAAATAAAAATGAAGACTAAATTGAAAAAGAAAGGGGGTTAGACAAAGGCCTCATGGTGATAGAGGTGGGGATGGTGTTTGAGGTGGCAATTGAATGTCCTAAGCCTCAAAATAATGATGGATACGACATATGTCTTGGATCTGACATTGTTGAGTTTGGGACATCTCCTTCATACTTTTGGAGTTCTCAACAACTGTATATGTAATTACCTTATTTTTTACGGAGATTGTATCCAGTACTTTCTTCTAGCCCAATTCTTCTATTTCTTCTTCCTCCTCGGACTCTTCACTAGTCGAGTCCTCTATTGCTTACTGAGGCAGCGTTGTACTTAAACTTACCTGACTAGCCCTGATCTTAACATGCATCTTTTGACTGATATCCCAAAATTTCATGTTATGAGACTTAAGGATTTTAGCACATCATAGATGATAATGATTTAGAAGTTCACGAGATGGACAGTTAAACCACTATAGTCCACGCTATAATCCTTAGCAATGGTAGAAACTAAGTGCCCCATTCCTAAATTGTTACTCCTTTTACGCAGAGTCGTAACAATAACGTTCAATACATATGTGGAGGTGCACACTGGAATGCTGTGGTCCATACACCACAATAAGAAAAGTTTCTTGGTTGAACACTTGTTGGTTTCGAATTTATCAAAAATCAGTTGACACATGAATTTGTACAATAAAAAGTGCTTTGCTGTGGGTATTTTTGGCATCAAATTGCTTTAATCTAGTGAGCTCATTCCAATAATGAGAAGCACGAAAATTATCGTGCTGATCGATAATGGAAGATTCGGGGAACCCACACATATCGCACATGATTTCAATGTTTAGTTCATAAGCTCGTCCCCATAATCTAAACCACTATTTTTAGGGTTCCTAGGTTCATAGGAAAGGAAAGTAAAGAATTATAGGGTGAGCTCTTAGTAGACAGGAAATTGGGAGTGTATAAAATTTGTCCACTAAATTCTTTCTGCTAAGTTTTCTACTCTGTCGAGCAGTTCTATCCTATCAAGTGTATCAAAATCAAAATATTTAGGGACTACAATTTGTTTAGCATTGAGGGAATGAAAACGAATACCTTCCTCCTCTGTGTAGATCGGGAAGGGTGCTTTGAAGTCCGCTGCTCTGTTCCTTCTCCCTAATCTCGAGACTTAGTTTTATCCTGATGATTGATCCCGCTTGGTTGATTGCTTAGTGCATGACATACTAGCTTGTGAGTAGGTAGAAGTTGGAAGAAACTAGAAATTTGAAATTTGGGTAGAGAGAAGTGAGAGTGTTTGGAGGTTTAAAGCTTAGAGAGATAAAGTAAAAATGAAAGTGAGAGAAAAAGTGAAGTTAGAAATGAATATAAAGGTAATTGGAGGGTAAAATGATAAAAATTGAAATGACATTCGCATACCCCTATCTTTACCCTACTGCAGGCCACGATCGTAGCCTACAATTTTCCACCAATTTTTTATTTTTTATTTATTTGGAAATGAAATAACCAAACTATGGAATTTAAACTATCTAAAAATCAAAGGAGTTAACAATCCATAGGTTGCCTCCATGCAATGTTTCTTTTAAAGTCGGTAGCTCGACGCTCTTCTTTCATTAGAAACTCAGTCAGGATCAATTATGAGCAGCTTGCTTCCATCCTTTTCGCTCAACATCAGTTTTGTAGCTTGTAAGTAAGGTAAAAATTGCAAAATAATCAGAAGGACAATGTTTATAACATTATGAAAACCAATTAAGCTCAATACTATCCTTCTTTCAAGTGAACTATTAACAAAACAGGGAATAACAAAACCCCCTGAATCTTCCATTGAATCCAATAGTTTGTCCTATAAGAAGGTGAGTTGCTCTCTTTCTTTCTTAATCACTTTCGACTCCTCTATTTCTTCCGCTTCATAAACAGAGACTTCCATAGCTTCTTCAAACTTGATGTTTGTTGTCATATATTCTTCATCCTTTTGTTATTTAGAAGATTCAAACACATCAATTATCATAAATGATCTACTATCCTTCGGATCCTTTAATACATCATTTATGTTGAATGTCACTTGGTCATCATTAATCCAAAGGATATGGTTCTTTTCATGGACATCTACCCAATATTTTTCGATATTCAAGCATGGTATACCAAGATCTAGCAGATAAGATGAGCAATTTTCATCATTTTCCACTGGTTCTTCTTATTTTCCCCATTTTTAAGTGTGATAGCGTGATATTGCTCTCATCGTATAATTCCATATTGGTCAGAGATTCTTCCACATTCTGTTACAAAATTCATGGGAAAGCTGTCTTGTTTGAATCATCAGGTTGTGAATAGAAGCGGTAAGATTTTTTGTTACTTGATCAAATTGCTCTTCCAGTCTCTTTTGATTCTCTTCCATATCTGTTAGCTTATCCATGATTTTGTCTAATTTGCAATCCCATAAACTGGACTCATCTTGCTGAAGTCCTAAAAGGTCTTGATGTCCTAAATGATCCCTACATTATTGGGCTAACAAAAATCGGGTGGTTCTTCTAGCCCAGGGTGCACATGTTCTAATAAGGATCGTTACTTCCCTAACCATACTATGCCTCATTGTAATTCACAAAAGTTCCTTGCTCCCTATAATATCTTATTAGAGAAGTGCTCTAAAGGCAATCACCTTTAGCACTTATTATACAAATCATTTTATGATTAATAAAGGCATTTTTCATTATCTTGATGTTCATACCTTTATGGGTTTGATGTTGATCTTAAATTGATTTAATGAAGTCCTTGATGCAAAACATAGCATGGAGGAAATCATTATGAGATAATGATAATGAGATTCCTATCAAGTGTAATTATGTTAGTATCTAAACTTTCCTTAGTAATAAGATTAATGAGATGAGGTATCATTAATCTAGATAGACTAGAAAATATTATACTCCTTGATTAGATCAAGTAGTAGAACTCATAAGCTGTAGACATGAGTTGTTCAGAGTTAACATTTGGCTGCTTATTAAACGTAGTAAGTACATTGGATTGACCTACTATGAGATAATCATATGGATATTCTATTCCAGTGTCAATGATAGTCTCATCAGAGCAACGGTGCAAGTATCCTTTGAATTGAGGTGCTCAAGGATATCTCAAATACTGATCCTGTGCTTTGACTCTGTTCATCGGTGCCTTTTAGGAGTTACTCATAGGGTGGTGATTGGGAACAACTTAATGTATTTGGAGGTAATTGAGTAGCAAATAAAGGATTCACCACTCTTAATAGAAGAAGATGATACCCACGTCACAGTTCGCTTTATTGGCAATGTAGGGTACTCAATTTCAAGTATTTCAATTATTTTGCCATAGTATTTCAATCACTTCTCCTTGAATGCAATCTCCACTATTTATTGTTGCCATTCTATGACCATGAGAGTCTGTATGATATTTGTGTTGGATCGCCTATGGACCGGGTATTCATAATACACAACGGAAAGGACCATACTATATAATAAAAGTATAACTGAAACTACATAACATATATAGATTTACCTCTTTGATGCAGATTGATATTTGTTTTTCAGATTTGTAGACACTGCAGTACGCGAACGACCTCTACCGGTATTCACACGAGGATGAACGATCTGGGTAGCGGCTAATATGTGCTAGCACATTCCAAAACACCTTTTGAACGTCGCACAATTTTTCTCTTGGAAAACGAACAGCTGGTGGCTAGGATTTTCGTCTATCTTCTAATAAGACATAGGTTCTCTATTTATAGAAAAACCCTAATCCTTATTCCTATTAGGAATAAGTATATCATAATCCTAAACCCATTAGGATTATGAAAGCTCAATAAGTTTCGGCCCATATTATATCTTATATAATAAAAGCCCGACAACTTAATTCAATCTAGCCCAATAAATATAT
>JANQBM010037703.1:0-10524 GCA_025594535.1 Erythroxylum domingense | reverse complement strand
TAAACAAACCTGAAAATTTTATGGGTTTCCCCGAATGTGCTTCTTTAAAGTCTTTAGTTGGACATTTTTCTTTACTTACTTGATTGGAAATAGAGTTGGTATTAGGTTGGGGATACCAACTCTATTTCTTCCACTCACTCAGCCGAAAAGTTATTATAATATGGCTTCAAGCAGTGTCCATCAACTTTAAATACCTTAGAGGTATCTAAACTTTGAATTTCTACCGCACCATGAGAAAAAATGTTAGTAACAATAAACAGTCCAAGCCAACGAGATCGTAATTTTCTAGGAAATAACTTAAGCTTTGAACGATAAAGAAGAACTTTTTGTCCAATTGAAAATTGTTTCCTATAAATCATTTTATAATGAAAAGCTTTAGTTTTATCCTTATAAACTTTTGCGTATTCATACGCTTCATTACGAATCTCGTTTAACTCTTGTAGTTGTAGTTTCCTATTATTACCAACTTCCATATGATCCATGTTCAACTATTTCACAGCCCAATAAGCTCTATGCTCTATTTCCACAGGTAAATGACAAGACTTACTGGTCGTTAACCGCAAGTGTATGGTTGTTGAAGTGAGTAATAAATCGGTAAGAACCGAGTCGTGTCCACAAGGATTATGAGAAAATTTAAATCTATGCTAGCTAACGATATTTAAAATCAGGTTGGATGAATTTTTTGAAAATTAAAAGCAATGTAAAGAATTAAAAAAATATAAATGAATTTTTAAACAATTTCCCAATTCAATGCAACCAAAATAACTATGAATATGACAAATCTCCATGATAACTAATATATAAAAGAATGCAACAATTGACTAATTAAAAGTATTAACGTCAATGGGGAATGACTTTCTCTTAGGGAATGATATTTTTGTCAACATTAATATTGAATTAGCTATCCTTCACAAATGGAATATCTTAACCTTGTAGGTAAATTTTAAGAGTAATTAATTCCCTTTTCCCAAAGATGAATTAATCTATGCACTTTAGACGTCACTTAGTAATCCCTTACTTAAGTTCTTCTTAGAGTTTCTTAGGTCCTAAACCTTCAATTTTCACCTCCTAAGTTTCTTGGGTCTCCCAACTCACAAGAAAATTCTAGTCGAAATTTCCTTCAATCTTTTAGCAAAACTCCCTTTTTTCAAAGGCAAATTTATACCAAGGCAATTTCTTATAATCCAAAAGAAGAATAAATAAATCCAAGGAAAAATCAACAAGTATATAAATTTTCAGTCATAGATTCCAGCAAAATTCAAAATTAAAGCATCAACAAATATATTAAATCCCTAAGAGAAATTAAGAGTTCTAGCAATTTAAAAATATAAATAAACGCTAGATAAATTCACAAGGAATCAATTATAAAAGAAGAACAAAGCTCTCCAATCTCCTTTGCGTGGTTGCTTCCTTGGCTGTGAATGGAAGATGCTACATTGGTGGAGATTCTGCAGAAGTGGGAGCAGCATTGTCTTCCTTCTAATTGATGAAAGCTGCGTTGATGGAGTTAGATGGATGGCTAGTGGATGGGAGTAACTTGGCGGAAGCAACTTGGTGAGTGGAGGCTACGGCTGTTGTGGGAGCTTGGAGAGAAATTCAAAGCTTGCGTTGGTTGGAGTTGGTTGCGTGTTCTTCTTCTACATGGGGGCATGGTTTTAGCATTTTTTATGTGTAGGTTTTATGCATGAAGGCTAGCTATAGTGGATGAGGAATTAAGAGTTGCGTTGATGAGTTGTGCCAATGATGTTGAAGGTTGGAGAGCCATTTTTCCAGACTTGCATCTGCGTTGTTTTAGAGGTGAAAAGCCATGTGATGTGAGTGGGGTGGAGGCTTATTGGTGGAAGGTAGTTTAGTGGAATGTGTGGAGTCATGGAGTGGTATGGATAATTGTTGCTTTTGTCAGTAAACAAAATGGAGACTGCATTATGTGAGAGAGAAGGTCGACAGGGGGGGCACTAGTCAATAAAGTGTAACTGTCTTTGTTGAATGATGAGAGTATGCAGCTAGGTGCTGCATGTGGATGGGAGTAGTTGGCTGCGTGCTTAAAGGAATAGATTATGGGGGCTGATTTCCTGGAGTGGAGAATGAGCTGTGTATGGGCTGAAATAATTAAAAGGTGGGGGCTAATGTTAATCCTTGGCTGGTTGGAATGAATTTTTCAAGGTCAATTTCGACAGTTCATAAAAACTAAACGGTGACTATTTAGGAGCTCAAATTTTATCAGTAACTTTGTCTTTGAGTTAGCTTCAATATGAGACTTGAATCACAGGACTTTGCCATCTGAGTCAAAAGTTATGAACGAAACATCGCTGAAAGGTCATTTTGGTGATTCAAAATCTGATGCAATATTGGAGAATTTATTTCTCCTGAATTCCGACTCAGAAAATTCTACAATTGGTCCTAAAAATTCGTGAAATTTCATAATTTTTGGTTAAACCAATCTCGAGATAAAAATCCCACAATGACTAAAGGTCAAGTCTGCTAAAAACTCAAAACAATGCAATTCGAGTTTATTTGTTTCATTTTTTGCATTTTATGTCAACGAACCTCGAATAATGCTAAAACATGATAAACTAGCTATAGATGAACACAAAATAAACATAAATGACTTTGAATTAAGTCCTAAAGATATATGAAAATATGAGTATATCACTTACCGAAAACTAACCTTTAAGGCGACATGCATATTAGAGTTTTGAATGCAGTCCGGTACGCCCACAAGGCTTCATCCAATCGTAAGCTCCAATCCTTCCTATTTGGATTCACCATTTTTTCCAGTATGGGTTTGATCTCCCTATTGGATACTTCAGATTGTCCACTTGTTTGCGGATGATAGACTGTAGAGATTTAGTGTGTGATACCACATTTTTTCATCAAAGCTTCAACATTCTTGTTACAAAAAATGGGTTCCTCGATCGCTAATGATTGCTCGAAGCATTCCGAACCTGACAAAAATGTTAGATTTAACAAAATCTATAACAGTTTTAGCATCATCAGAAAAATTAGCCTTAGATTTTACCCATTTCGAAGCATAATACACAGCTAGCAAAATGTAGTTCTTACCAAAGGAAGAAGGCAAAGGACCCATAAAGTCTATTCCCCAAACATAAAAAATCTCACATACTTGGATGGTCGTGAGTGGCATTTCATTTCTTGATCCCAAATTACCTGTTCTTTGACAACGATCGCAAGACTTGCAAAACATGTAAGAGTCATAAAACAACTTAGGCCAAAACAGTCCACATTCTAAAATTTTTTGAGCTGATCTTTTGCGACCAAAATGTCCCCCACACATAGATGAATGACAAAAATGTAAAATAGAAGGAATTTCATCATATGTGACACATCTCCTAACAATTTGTTAAGAAAAAAATTTCCATAGATGAGGTTCATCACAAATGTAATATTTAGCCTCTCGCTTAATTTTATCTCTTTCAGCTCTAGATAAGTCGTTAGGTAATACTTAGTCACCAAATAGCTTACTATGTCCGCATACCATGGAATTACCTGTTGAATTGCGAAGAGACTTTCATCCAAAAATTTATCGTGAAGATCATCAGATATGACACTTGAAGTGATCCTACTTAGATGATCAGCCACCAAATCTTTAGCTCCTTTCTTGTCGCGAATTTCCAAATCAAAAATTTGAAGCAGTAAAATCCATCGAATCAATCTCGACTTGACTTCTTTCCTATTCACCAAATGTTTCAGAGCTACATGGTCTGAATAGATGATCACCTTCGTCTCCAACAAGTAGACCGAAACTTCTCCAATCCAAAGACCACAGTCAAAAACTCCTTTTCCATCGTAGAATAATTCTTCTGGGCAACATTAAGTGTCATGGATGCATAATGAATAACATGAGATACCTTATCCACTTTTTGGCCCAGCACGACATCAACTGCATAATCCGAAGCATTGAACATCAGCTCGAATGACATGTCCCATTTTGATGGCTGAATAATTGGAGCTGTAGTGAGTCGTTCATTGAGTTCATCAAACATACTTTTGCATGGCTCATCGAAATCAAACTTCACGTCTTTTTAGAGTAGCCTACACATAGGTTGCGCAATTTTGGAGAAGTACTTGATAAATTGCTGATAGAATCCTACATGTATAAGAAAAGAATGAACTTCCTGCACATTTGTGGGGTAAGATAAAGATCGAATAATATCTATTTTAGCCCTATCGACTTCAATTCGCTTATAAGAAACAGTATGACCCAAAATTATGCCTTAGTCAACCATGAAATGACATTTTTCATAATTTAAAACCAAATTCGTTTCAATGTAACGTTTAAGCACTTTTTCAAGGTTGACAATGCATGTTTCAAAAGATTCTCCATAAACCGTGAAATCATCCATAAAAATTTCCATAAAAATTTTCCACAAGATTAGAAAAAATAATTACCATACACCTTTGAAATGTCACAGGTGCGTTACCTAATCTAAATGGCATTCTTCGGTAAGCAAAGGTGCCGAATGGACATGTGAAGGTTGTTTTCTCTTAATCCTTGGGTGCTACCAAAATCTGGTGGTATCCTGAATAGCCATCTAGACAAAAACAGTGAGATTTATTTGTAAGTCTTTCAAGCATTTGATCAATAAATGGAAATGCAAAATGATTTTTTCTAGTAACCGAATTAAGCTTCCTATAATCTATGTAGACTCTCCAACCATTTTGAACATAAGTTGGTATTAACTCACTATCACTATTTTCAACCACAGTTACCCCAGTTTTCTTCGGAACTACCTGAACCGGATTTACCTAATTACTATCCGAAATTGGATAAATAATGCTAGCGTCAAGAAGCTTCAAAATTTCTTTCTACACCACTTCCATCATAGGTGGATTTAGACGACAATGGGGTTTCCTCACCTCCTTCGCTTCATCTTCCATCAAAATTCGGTGCATGCAAATAGTAGGATTAATACTCTTTTAGTCGGCCACTGTCCAACCAAAAGCTTCCTTATTCTCCTTTAACATGTTAATCAGCTGGCTTTCCTACAAAACTGTAAGTTGATTAGAAATAATAAGAGGCAATGTATCTTGCTCACCTAAAAAGATGTACTTCAAATGACTAGGTAAGCTCTTCAACTCCAACTTTGGTGGCTGGACTAACAACGGCAGTAACTTAGCATCATTTCTGGACATTTTCATGCATGGTAGCTGCTGGAGTAATGATTTGGTGTCCTCCATTTTGTACACTAGCGTCTCCATATGATCATTGGGCGAAACCGATTCTTGGCTGTCCTTCCACTGTGATGTATTTGCCACTTCCAAGATCATTCCAAAATCATTTTCATCCTCCAAAATCAAATTTTCCTGCACCCATGTGTCAATAAAATCCATAGAAACAATAGGTTGTTCATCATCCAGAATTTTCATGGTATTATATATATTGAACTTAATTAATTCACCATTAAATTTCATAGTTAAAGATCTGTCATGAACATCAATTTTTGTTCTAGTTGTTTTCAAGAACGGCCTACCGTATAAAATCAGAGTGGAAGAAGATGTATTATCGGTGCCCATCTGTAAAATATAAAAATCATATGGAGAAAACATATTCCCTACTTGAACTAAAATGTCATCTAACACCCCCTTTGCATAAGCATTTGAACGATCCGCTAATTGAATCACTACATTAGTTTCTTTAGAGATTCAATATTTAAAGATTTATAAACATTATATGGCATGATATTTATAGCCGCACCTAAATCTAACATAGCTCTTTCAATTCGCAAGTCACCAATTTGACATGGGGTAGTGAATATACCTGGGTCTTGACACTTGGGTGGAAGCTTTTTCTTTTGCAACATAGCTGAAACGTTCTCCCCCAATTGCACTTTCTCATCAAATTTTAATTTCCTCTTTAAAGTGCAAAGTTCTTTAAGGAATTTCTCATGTCATGGAATTTGTTTAATCGCATCAAGGAGAGGAATATTTACTTGAACTTTTCTGAAAGTCTCCCATATTTCTTTTTCTTGCTCTTCCTTCTTCGCTTTGGTAAATTGACTCAAAAAAGCGGGCAGAACCACCATATTCTGCAGAATATTTTGTGTGATTTTCGGTTGTGAAGTTGCCTTTTTTATTTCTTCTTCTTCTACCTCTCTTCTGGAATTTTTCAGAAGTGGTTCCTACAATTCCTTACCAATCCATAATGTAATAGCCTTCGCACTTTCTTTGGGATTGATCTATGGTTGTGCTGGAAAATTTCCAAAATTTTGTGCCTCCAATCGATTTATGGCAGTTGCCATTTGACTTATTTTATTTTCAATATTTCTTTGTTGACTTTCAATATTTCGGATACTTGCTTCAATATTTCGCTGAAATGTTAAAATGCTGGTGGCCAAAGATTGAACTATATCTTCCAATGAAGTCTTACCTTCGAAATTGGATGTTGTATTTTGATGTTGTTGAGGCATATACGGCTATCTAAACTACTAGAAATTTGTGGTTGCTTACTATCCTTAAGGATTTCTATAATGCAAATTCGGGTGATCGTGCCACCCCGAATTGTAGGTGTTGAAAAATAGGTCATATTTCCTTTGGTTCGGTCCAGCAAAACCTCCCACAATATTCACATATTTTGCATTTTCATCCTGTAAAATCGGACATGCATCAGTGGAATGTCCTAACATTGAACATATTCCACATACCTTTGCTTCTTTTTTTTGCATAATCGCAATTTGTCGTATCAAAGAAGTAAGGTCATCCAATCTTTTCTCCAATATGGTCACATTCACTTCATTCATAGTTTTTGTTCCAAGCCCGGTACTCCAAATTGTTGGGTATTGAAAGTCATGTTTGCGATCAAGTCCCTTGCGACTATCGGTGTTTTGTCAACCAAGGTGCCACCGCTTGCAGCATCAATCATACTCCTATTCGTGAGTGAAAAAACTTCGTAGAAGTATTGAATCAATAGCTGGTCAGTTATTTAATGGTGTGGACAGCTAGCGTAAAGTTTTTTGAATCTTTCCTAATACTCGTGAAGTGTCTCTCCTGTATGTTGTCGAATTCTGCAAATTTCCTTTCAAATTTTGGCTACTCTTGATGTTGGAAAATATTTCTCAAAAAAAAGCCTTTTCATTTCAGCCTATGTTTGCATGTTCTCTCTGGCTGAATAGTACAACCAATCTTGAGCATCGTCCTTGAGGGGAAATGGAAAAGCTTTTACTTTAATTTGCTCTTCCGTCATATTCATCGGCTTCATTCCCATGTAAACCACATCGAATTCCTTCAAGTGTTTGTACGGATCTTCTCCCGATAGACCCTTGAAAATAGATAATAAATGAATCAACCCAGATTTTAATTCAAAAGTATTGTTATCACCTAAATTCAGAAATTCAATGCACTGGGGCTTTTAAGCATTTTCTACACTTGTTGCTGTTGTTTCATCTGTTTTCGTAGTGCCTTTGCTGTTTTATCAATTTTAGGATTGTACTGTAAATTTTCATATTGATTCAAACGCGTAACGTACATAAACCGTCAAAAATTCCCCAACAGCGGTGTCAAATTTTGGTACTACTGTCGCCTGCAATCAAATTCAAAAGCAAACCAACTTCCATCAATACAAATTAATGTAGTAGTGGAAAGTGAGTATCATTCCCACGAGTAATTTTAACGACAAATATTGTACGAGTTCAAAACCAAAATCAAGTGACAAAAAAGGGCGGGTTTTTAATTCATGGCAATTTAAGAAAAAGATGATAAAAATCAAAAATTAATAAAAGTAATTGGATCTGAAAATTTAGTAGACAAACCTTAGTTTCAGGTCACCAATGTTATCACACTAATATGGATCCTGAATATAAAATTCAATTCATCAATAAACATTCATTGGGTGATGTTTTCTCTTAAGTGTAAATGAGTAGAAACATATATTCTAAACATTCTTATCACTCAATAACCTAGATACGATCGTAAGTTCAATTGAGTAATAGCTTTAAGAACTAAGCAACCAATGAAAAAGATAACATATGTACGATATGCATTCAATCAAGATGAGTTTCTTCTTAGAATTTCCTATTCTAACCTAAAGAAGGTAATCCTAATTACCACTTGTGATTAACAAAACCAAACGTCACATTTTATTAATCTAGCTATTAAACTAATCAATTCCTTGTTGCGCACCTAGAAATCAATCAATTCAACTGTATAAAGAAATGCAGAAGGCACTCAATATTTATCAACAAACAAACTTTATTGGAACATCTCACACATAATAGATGATAACATGGTTTCCCACAACCAAGAAAAAGAATTTAGCTACTCATAACGAAAGCGAAAATCAAAGAAATAATAAAATATAAAGTGGCCGTTCCTGGTCTTTCTCCAATGAATTCGAAAATACTTAGAAGAAAAATGCAGAAACGTTAACTAAACTCTTGGAAAAACTGCAAAAATTTTAAAACTATGGTAATACTAATGACTACGTGAATAGCAGCAATTTCCTCCCTTTTATGCTTTTCAATCCCATCTTTTTCCATCATCTTTAGTAGATCACACCTCCCACGTATTCAGGTTACAAATCTTCAGCAATCTAATCTTGCAAAATTATGAAAATCTCAAACGAATCAGATTTGAGTTTGAAAATAGAATATGCAGATTATTTCTATCCTTGCACGTGCTCATGCTTAGTCATTGAATTTGCTGCCAATCTGGAAATTCGAATTATCTTCACTTTCCTTGCATCTTTTTAACTCAATTTCATCTCCCAGTGTTAAAAATTATCTGAAAATAATTAAGAAACAAATTCATCAATTTTTAATAATAATTTCAACACATGAGAGAGATTTATATACCAAATGAGTGCAAAATGACAACTTAACATCCGTCCCTATTTTTCAACATTTAGTGCATTATATTAAAAATATCAAAAGTATGTTTAATATTTTTATCAATCAAGGAAACATAAAATTGCATTTTTTTAATATAAGTGGGAAATGCATAAGGGAAAAAAAAAGAGAAAATCGACAAAGAAACAAGTCCTTCTCAATTTTCTCATGTATAAACGTAGGTATATAAAACCAAATACAAGGGAAAATGAATGAAAACTTAAAACGCACTTGATGAGTGATTTCATCTCGTCTTCTACAAGTGAGGAACTACACAACTATGGTGGAATTGTGTGCAAAGGGACAGTGTTTCTTTTTGAAGTGTTAACTTTCCAAAATAAGGACGCATAATTAATGAGGTTGGCTTTCATTTTCCTGCAATTAAAACACAAAACAAGGATAAAAAAAGAAGAAATTTCCTTCGTCTATTTCAACAGAGATAAAGTGTAAAATAAAAGTAATGCAGTAGTAACAAACAAAATTTATGGAGTCAAAAGGACATCCTTCTCGTGCTATTTGATCATAAAAAGAATTTTGGTGAACTGAATGTCTTGACTTTTGAAACTACCCTTCATTTCTTTAAACGATTTTAAAATATAAACGGCTTCTTTTCTCTGTGTTTAGCTGTTTCATGGTTAATGTCTTCTTGCTTATCAAACACTTATTTCAAAGATTATAGGATATTTTTAAGAGCTTAAATCAATTTTTTAGAATAATAATTTCGAAGATTATGGGATATTTTGGATAATAAGAAAAATAATGCTTACATACAAACAATTATTATTAATTATTTCATAAATATTAATTTACAAGGTAAAAGTCTTTTTTTTAACTTAAATATTTTTTCAAAAATAGTAAAATACGATTCAAACTCTATAATTTTAACAATTTTAAAATTAACTAAATTAAAAAAAAAAAAAAAAAGATGCAGAGCTAGGTTTGAACAGAGAAAGTGGAGTGTAACCAAACGGAACCTTCCTTTCTTTATCCCTTTTCACTATATTAGCACATTATGAAATTACGGCCTCTGACTCCTACTTCGTCTCTGCCATCAATTCTTTTCGAACCAAGATACTTTAATGCGGTGAATTTGTTTCCAATCACAATTCCAACTACAAAACCACTAACATATCCTATCAGAATAATCATTCCACTTACACTTAATGGAAAGGAAGGCTCCTTTCCTTCTCCCTCAAATATTGGAGATTCGGTCTTGGAATCTCCACATCTTTTTGACAGTGGACGCCAACACAATCCTGAATTTCTTATGTATGAGCTGGTTCCAAATGGGTCAAATTGACTGTCTAGCGGTAAAGGACCTTCCAGCTGACTATACAAGACGTTGAAGCGTGCAAGAAAAGTGAACTGTGTCAACTGGGGTGGAATCCTTGTTAGTAATTTTCCTAAGGCTGGACGACAATTAATTGCAATTTTAATAAAATCACAATTAAGTGAATCGAATTTGATCTAGTTAAAGATAATAAAGTAGCCCGATAAAGGAACTGATTTAATGGGCTAAAGTCTAGCGAAGAAAATAGACCCTAATTATTGTGAAACAAACATTTATTAGGCTTGTGATAGGGAGACCCGATATGGATGCTATATATATTGTAACACCCCAACTCCCGCTGAACCCAAACCCGATATCGAGAGTGATACCCGGATCCGAGCCCCGCAAGGGTGG
>JANQBM010037692.1:0-10524 GCA_025594535.1 Erythroxylum domingense | reverse complement strand
GACAAAACTTCTGAGAAAGAATGTGCCTTTTACATGGAATGATGATTGTTAAAGATGTTTTGAGGAACAGAAATATCGGTTGACTACAGCATTGGTATTCACTATTCCTTCGGGAACCGGTGGTTATGTAGTATGTAGTGATGCTTTGTATCAAGGATTGAGATGCGTGTTGATGTCGTATGGCAAGGTGATAGCCTATGCATTGAGACAATTAAGGTCTCTCGAGATGAACTATTTGGTACATGATTTAGAACTTGCCACTGTAGTATTTGCTTTGAAGATTTGGAGACACTACTTGTATGGTGAAACTTTTCAGGTATTTACTGATCATAAAAATTTGAAATATCTGTTGAGTCAAAAAGAGTTGAATATGAGACAGAGGAGATGGATAGCATTATTGAAAGATTATGATTGTACAATTAAGTATCATCCTGGCAAAGCTAATGTAGTAGCTGGAGTATTAAGCAAGAAATCCAATAGTAATATGGCTCAAATACAATTATCAAGGTTGCCTAACCTAGTTCAATTAAGAGCATTGAATGTTGAACTAAAATTGGGGCAAGATGAAGCATTGATAGCCACACTAAAGTTAAGACCGATGTTGCATGATATAATTAGAAGAGCTCAGAGTAAAGATCCTGAAATGGTGAGACTAATTGAGAAGATTAAGATGAATACAGATTCTGAATTTAAATTGAGAGATGAAACATTATGATTAAAGCAGAGGTTGGGTGTGCCTAATGTAGGTGAATTGAGAAAGGAAATTCTAGAGGAAGCGCATGTAGCAGCTTATGCTACGCATCCTGGTATTACCAAGATGTATAACATTGAAGCAAATTTTTGGTGGCCAGGGATGAAAAAGAAGGTGGCTGAATATGTTGCTAAGTGTTTGATTTGCCAACAGATCAAAGCAGAGCATCAAGCTCTAATCATTGCCTATTCCAAAGTGGAAATGGGAGAGAATCACTATAGATTTTATTATGGGCTTACCAAGGACTCCGAAAGAACATAATGCTATTTGGGTCATTATTGATAGATTGACCAAGTCGGCTCATTTCTTGCTAGTGAGAGAGAATAACTTACTAGATCATTTAGCTTAAAGATATGTGAATGAAGTAGTAAGATTACATGGGGTTCCAATGTCCATTGTGTCAGACAAAGATCCCAGATTTACCTCAAGAATTTAGGGTAGCTATAGACAACTTTAGCACGAAGTTGAACTTCAGTACTGCATTTCATCCTCAAACAGATGGGCAGAGTGAGAGGGTAATCAAGATCGTTGAGGATATGCTTAGAGCATGTATATTGGAGTTTCAAGGAGCTTGGGATTGGTACATAGCTTTGATTGAATTTGCTTATAACAACCACTATCACAACAGTATTAGAATGGCACCTTATGAGGCATTATTGGTAGAAAATTTTGATCGACTCTATATTGGGATTAGGAAGGTTTGAGAATGATAGAAGACCCAAAATTGATACAAGATATTGTAGATAAGATAAAATTGATCCGAAGTCAAATAAAAGTAGCACAAGGTAGATAGAAGAGTTATGCCGATCATTGTAGACTCAATACTATTGCACTATGACAACAATGAGACTATTGCTCAAGCCAAGGAAGCAAGGTCTCATCGGAGGTTCAAGCACATACTTAGGAGATATCACCTGATCAGGGAGATAATTGAAAGACGTGATGTGAAAATAGAGAGAGTGCCTATAGATCAAAACATCGCTGATCCATTGACTAAGCCACTTCCCCAATTGAAATATGATTCTAGTGTACTCACCTATGGTATTAGATACAAAGGCGATTGACTTTAGTGTAAGTAGGAGATTGTTAGAGTAGTGCTCTAAAGGCAATCACCTTTAGCACTTTTGTACAAATGTTATTTTGATTAATAAAGCAAAAGGCAATTTTTATTAATTTGATGTTCATTTATATATGAATTTATGTCGATCTTAAATCAAATTAATGAAGTCCATAATACAAAATATAGCATGAAGGAAATCATGATGAGATTATGATAATGAGATTCCTATCATGTGCAATTATGTTAGTATCTAAACAATCCCTAATCAAACGATTAATAAGACATGACATTATTAATCCAAATAGACTAGCACATGTTATACTACTTGATTTAATCAAGTGATGGATCTCACAAACTATAAGTATGAGATGCTTAGAGTTAACATGTGGATGCTTACTAAGAATAGTAAGTATATCAGATGACCCGCTATGAGATTATCATATGAATGATCTATCAAATGTCAATGATTAATTTCATCATAGCAATGGTGCAAATATTTTTATACTTGAGGTAATCAAAGATATTTGGGATACTAATCTTGTGCTTTGACATCATTCCTTGTTGTCTCAAGATGAGGTCGCTCATAGGGTAGTGATTAGGTATAACTATTGGTATTCGATGATAATTGGGTAGCTAATAAAAGATTTACCAATATTGATAGAAGAAGATAATACCCCCGACCTCTTGTTGGAGTCATTACTCAGGAGTCTCTAGCAAAAGCAGTTATGTGTCATGAAGAGAGTCTTTAAAGATACATAGAGTAATAAGATCTCAGGACAAGAACTAACATAACTTAGACTAGATGTGACGTAGTTAGTCTAGTGGGAGTTGACACATAGCCCATACTATGAACCAAGTAGGTTATAGAATGGTGAAGGGGTGAATTGCACGACAATTGTGTATGGAAAGTTTCATAATTAGAGAATTAACTATTGAAGAGTTCTTGTGTTAATCCACTTTTATTTTGATAAATTGGTATCATGAAACCTTTCATGATTTGCTTGAATAAAGAGTTAATTCAAGTAGCATGAAACCATTCATGATTTGCTCAGATTAAGAGTTAATTTAAGTGCCCAAAATAATCGAAAAATTAAGGGTCACACGTATAAAAGATCGGATGAAAAACAAAGTGTGTATGGATACTTTTAAGTGGGCCACGATCGTGGCTCATAGGCCACGATCATGACCAAAGGTGACGCTATCAATTATGTAGGCCACGCTTGTGGCTCATAGGCTATAATCATGACCGAATGCTCGACAAATGTACATAAGTGAGTTCTTCACTTATGTACGGGGGGTCTAAAAAATCTAACAAGTTCTTACGCACTCAACTGAGAGGATAAGGGGTCTAGAAGAGTTCTAGAGAGAGAAAAAGTGATCTTAATTTTTTTCATGTAATTTATGCAATTGTTGCATAAATCTAATTGCATGCAAGATATTCTAGATTTGTCTCTCCATTTGAACATCTACTTGAACTTATCAAGTTTGGTGTTATAACTACCCTTACAAACTTCTTCTTCTTCCTCTTTGCGTGTTCTTAGATGATCAAGGAAGGGTTTGGTATTTGCCACAACCCAAACAAGGAGAAGAATTAAGAAAGGAGGTGAACAAAAGGTACAAGTGTTTAAATTTCATGTTCTTATGATCTGTCTATGCATGCATGTATGTTTCTAGATTTTCAGGGTTCTCATAAGATCATAATATAGATTTCGACACTTCCGCTGCATTGTCATGCATATGATGCATGTATACATGGCATCCCAATAGTCTCTTGGTGAAAATCATGACTCTTGGCCAAGGGACACATCCTTTGGCAAAGAGTCATGTATCTTCACTTAAAGTCATGATGGTCCACTCATGACATTCTTGTACATAAACCCCTTTTTGGCCGAATGGTTACAACCATTGGCTGAATGGTCACAACCATTGGCTAAAACAACACATCCTTTCATCCAAAGTATACATTCCTTAGTGAAAGGGTGTCAAGTATATTCATTCTAAGGCAATGTACATTATGATTCTTCCCCATTGGCCGAATTCAACCTCTCTTGGCCGAATTCATGTATCCATATGGAGATAATGAACTTGCAATCTAAGTGCATGCATAGGAAGATGCACTATGGCATGCGATACAAAGATCACCTTGGGACTTGAACTTTCACCGAAGTTGATCATCAACACCTTTTGCACGGAAGTCTCAGTTAGGTTCACTTAAACAAGACTTCAGTCTTCGACGACCCTCGAAGTGTTTACCTCGCATACTCGAAGAAACAATGCTACGAAAGCAATAAGAAATAAAGGAAACAAAGGAACACAAGAGAGATACGGTCAAACTAACCTTTATATTACTTTCCCTCATAAGAATACAAGGAATGTTTTCTCTCTTAGTAAGTTGAGTTTGCTCGAATGAGCTATATATAAGCATTCTAACTTGGATGCCAAGTTACATTTAGAATCCCGCTCAAACTGAATTACCTAAGATCATGCTAAGATCACGTTTATCTCTATCAGATTACATCACATGGACCAATTGGATGATGCCTCCATCTAAATAGGACTCAAACTGATAAGATAGAATCTACAAGATAACAGAAAGATAGAGTTTACATTCTACTAAGAAACTAGCATCCTTATCCTAGAAGATCTCCACTATCTTTAGATTTCGAATCTCACTATAACTTTAACTCTTCGTCATCGCCACATCATCCAATATCTTCCCCATGATCTCTATCTGCTGATGATGTAGTGTGATCTCGCCAAAGCCCACATAACATACTAGCCTAATCCAATGCTTCCCACAACAAGTCCGTTAGTCATGGTCCATCCATCCGAGCAATGGCTAAGTCCTTAGTCTATCAAGTCCTTAGCCTGGGTCGAGTCAATCTTCACTAGGTCCGAGACTCTACTAAAATTCAGACCAAGTTTGATCACACTCACCCACGTTTGCATTATTGTTTTTTTATGCCTCCCTCATGTGTATAATCCAACTAACCTCCCTCCTAAGGCTCCTCATGAAGGTCGCTGAGAAGTACTGTAAAATTTAAGGGTCTAACAAACCACCCCTACCAGATGGATTTGATGCCCTCGTCAAAGTAGTCTGAATGTAGGTATTCACCTAATCTTCAAATTGCCACAAGGTCTTATCTTTCTCCCATGTAGCTTCCGCGATAGGTTTACCTTTCCACTGAATCAAGAACTCAGTCCATCAGTTCTTCTTATGTTGACCCATTGTCTGATGATCTAGGATCTTCTCCACTTGATCCTCGAACTGTTTCCTCACAACCAATGGCGCTCGCTTCACCTGACTCCTATTCGGATCTAATGCATCCTCATAGTAAGGCTTGAGAAAACTAACATGAAAAGTAGGGTACACCTTTAATCATTTGGGCAACTTCAACCTGTGTGCCACGTTCCCCACTTTATGCAGCACTTCAAATGGTCCATTGTACTTCGGCACCAAACCCCTATGAACCTGCTTACTCGAGATCTTCTTCCAAATCTGTAGGGTTAGTTTCAATAAAACTTTATCTTCCATGTCAAATTCTAACGGTCTCCTTCGAAGATCCGCTTGCTTCTTCATCTGTTGAGAAGCTTTTCGAAGATTGTCCCTCGCCTCATCCAACAACTCTTGCTTCTCCATTGCAAACTTATGTGCCACAGGATATTCGCCACCTGTCCTTTATTAAGCAATCTCCAGTTGTGTGAGAGGCTATTGTCCCAACACAATCTCAAAGGGACTTTTCTCCTTAGTCGAAGATCTATGCAAGTTATAGCAAAACTGTGCAGTATCAAGTAAACTTAACCAATTATGTTAACTTGCACTTACATAATGTCGTAGGTAATCCTCCAACTAACCATTGATTCTTTCTGTTTGGTCATCAGTTTGTGGGTGATTTGTTGTTGAAAACTTCAAATCACGACCCATCATATAAAAAAGAGACATCCAGAATTGGCTCGTAAATTTGGCCTCTCGGTCACTCACAATATCTGCTGGAACTTTAAACTACTTGACCACGTTCTTGTAGAACAACTCGGTTGCAACATCCGTGGGACAAGTCATAGGAGTTGGCATGAAGATCGCATACTTGGAGAATCTGTCAACCACCACTATGATTGATGCCATATTGTCCATTTTTGGAAACTCACTAATGAAATCCATTGAAACTGACATCCATGATCTCTCGGGGATGGATAAGGGCTGTAGCAAACTAGCTTTCTTCTTTCTATCTGGCTTATCCAACTGACACATGAGGCACGTCTTGACATAATATTCCATGTCATTCTCCATCTTCCGCCAAAAGTAGGAACGAGATAGGAGCGTTAGCATCTGTTGGACTCCTAGGTGACCAGCCCACTGCGAGTCATACATCTCCTTTAACAACTGTTTCTACAATCCACCAAAGCTCGGTACATACATTTGACTACTCTTAGTCATCAAAAGCACATCATCGTCGAGCCAAAGCCTACGTACATCACCTTCCTTAACTTGAGAAATCAACTTATAGTACATGGTGTGTAATGGAGTTGCCGCTTTAACTTGCTCTAATAGGTTGGACTCCACCCTTGTGACCAAATAAAGGATCGCAAATACCTCCTTCCTACTCAAGGCATCTGCCACGTTGTTGTGACTCTCTGGTTTATGCTCCCACATGAAGTCATACTCAGCAAGAAACTCCTACCACTGGGCTTGTTTTGCAGACAACTTCTTTTGGGTCCTGAAAAATGTGTTAGCAACATTATCCATTCGGACAACGAACCTAGTTCCTAGCAAATATACTCGCCACTTATCAAGGCAATGCACCACCACAAGCATTCCTTCTCATGTGTCGAGTAACACTGCTCCGCATCATTGAGCTTTCAGCTCTCAAATGCTACCAGATGACCCTCTGTATAAGGACTCCACCAATGGCTTTGTCCGAAGCATCAGTATGTACCTCAAATGGAAGATCGAACATAGGCAGCTTCAACACCGGTTTGGTTAAGATAGCGACTTTAAGTTTCTCGAATGCCTCAGTACATGCACTCGACCAACACCACTCTTGCTTCTTCTTCAGCAAGTTAGTCAATAACGCTGCTTTCTTAGAGTATCCCACAATGAGCCGCCTATAGTAGTTTGCCAGGCTGAGAAAACTTCGCAATTATTGTACCGTCATGGGGGCCTGTCACTCAACTAGTGCTTCACCTTCCTTAGATCTATTCTGACTTGAACCTTACTCACCACGTGACCCAAGAATTTGATCTCCAACTGGGCAAACTCACACTTCTCCATCTTCACGTAGAGCTTGTGCTATCTTAGTCGCTCAAACACTTGCCTCAAGTGTTCCACTTGTTTTGCCATGTTAGAGTTATACACCACGATGTTGTCTAAATAGACCACCACAAGCTCATCCAAGAAATCGTACAGTACATTCATAAGGTTGCAAAATGTAGCAGGGACGTTAGTTAATCCAAACGACATAACTAAAAATTCGTAGGATGCATATCGAGTTACACACGTTGTCTTTTGCTCATCACCCTCAGCTATCTGCACTTGCTAATTCCCACTTCGAAGATCCAACTTAGTGAACACCTCAGCCCTTGACAACCTATCCATTAAATCCTGAACCAAAGGTACCAGATACTTGTTTTTGGTCATTACCTTGTTTAGAGCTCGATAGTCCATACATATTCGAAGTGTACCGTCTTGCTTCTTCTGAAACAATACTGGGGCACTGTATGAAGCTTTAGATGGTTGGATGTACCCTGCCTCTAACAACTCACTAAGTTGTTTCTGAAGTTCTGCCAATTCCATCGGGGACATCCTGTATAGGACACATGCAGGTGGGATCGCTCTAGGAACCAACTCGATCTTGTGATTTACCTCACGATGAGGGGGAAGAGTTTTCAGGAACTCTTTTGGCAACACCTCCCAAAACTCCCTCAACAAATTGACTTCCCCCACGTGGTCTTCACTGATTTCCCACATGGCAGCTAGATAGGTCTCCATGCCTTTCTTCAACCGATGCTCATGGCCGAAACATGTCCTACCAAAGTTGTAGCATTCGTCGTTCCACCATCGAACCTACAACAATTCACGTAGAAGGAATTTTGATCTTGCATTAACATCATACTCCCAAACTCGGATACAACACCACCTTTGCTTCTTTGAGGAAACCCCCAATACCATCTCGAAATCCTCCAATGGTATGATAATGAAATTCATCTTGGCACGCCAACTTCCAATTATGACTTTCCACCTTGTAAGCAATTCCCGCAACTGCTTGTGTCTTCCCCTCAGGGGTTTTAATCTTCATCAAGGCATTAGACACCCTTATGCCTAACATTCGAACCATCCTTTCTGCTAGGAAACTGTGGATCACACCCGTATCCACCATTGCGGTCACGTCTTTCTCCCCAACCTGTACACCCACGTACATTAGTCTATCAAAGGGAACCGACTCGGTACTAACTACATTAAGCAAGGTGATCAGATTTAGTGCTGCATCTTTCGAAGATTCACCATCTTCTTCGACAATTAGGGCATTTAGCTTCTCCTTTCTTAGGCACTCTTTGGCAAAGTGTGGACCGTCGCACAAGTAACAAGCAACCTTGCCCTTCTTTGAGGATGTCTCCCCATTCTTAGAGCTACCATTCTACTTGCCCTTGCCCTTGAAATCCCTCTTCTTGGAGTCTTTCTTCTTCTTCCCTCAGTCTTCTCCTATTGGGCGTGGCCTTTGCCCTGGGAAGAATTTGAGCAGCTCGCCTTAGATTCTTTCGCCATTCAAAAATCCACCAAGGCATCAGCGGCCATGATTGCACTAACTACATCCTTCACATTTTGCCTCCATAACTCCATTTGAGCCTATGGTTGTAACCTAGACAGAAAGTTGAAGAGCTTGTCCTCGACTGACATATTCTCAGTTTCTAACATTAGAGAACTAAATGATTTAACATAATCCCTTATCGATCTATCCTGCTTGAGTCTTTTCAAGGCATCCCTCATAAGCCAAGAAGTATTTATGGGAAGAAACTGATCCTTGAGCTCCTTCTTCATCTACAGCCACAATTCTAAGGGATTTCTACCCGTACTGATCTTTGTAGAGGTCCTCATCCTCCACCAGAGCTGAGTATCCCCAGCCAAGCACATGGTCAACACATTGACCTTTTCAACATCGAGTACCCTAGCAGTCACAAGTACTGCTCCATATCTCACAAGAAATTCTCCATCACCTTAGCATCCCACACGCCTTCAAACACCCTAGGTTCACGTACCTTCATAGAGGAAAGTTGTGGTGTGGAGCTTCCAACCCGCTCGACATCTAGAGATGCAATGGCACGCCTCAACACGATGATCTCTAGCTAGGCCTCCTTCTGTGCCTTCAACATATCCTCCATATGTTATTGCAACTGTTGAATCCATGCTTTCAACATCTCGAATCGATTATTGTACGATGTGACCTCTTACTCCCTTTAAGGAATTGGCCCAATGAGTGCTTCCACCCTAGTCACTCATTTTGTCAAGTTGCCTACCAATTGATACAATGGTGATGCAACTCACCAAGACAGTGGAGACTTGAGGATGCCAATGGGTCCAATTACAAGGTCATGCTCCAACAAGCTCGAGGCACAATTTCATATTTATGCAGAAGCTTTTGTTTCGTAAGAACTTCAAGAAGTTTTGTTGATCAAGCTTGGGGAAGAGCTTAGAGAGACACCTAAGTGTGTGTGCACATTGGAGGTATCAAACTAAGAGGGCTAACACTTAGCCAATTTTCACAAGCACAAGTCTAATCAACAGGTTTGGGCTTATTTTATCTTGTAAAGGCCTGTGGACTTCTTTCAGACTTTGTCATGGGCTGATTTGTGTTAAGTGTGCATGTGCTTCATTAAAAAAGTCATGTGCATGTTTTATTTTAAGGAACCAAGCATGTAAGCCTAGTTTAAAAACCCAATCTGCCCCTCTTAAGTTAGTCTTCTTTGTTTTATTATTTCCTTATCCTATTTGGACTAAGATTAGGCAATTTTAATTAGTTTTGAAGCCCAAATCCTTGTAGAATTTGTTTTTGGGTAGACTTGTTTCAAGAAAGCCTTTCTAGATGTTTTGTACTTTCTTTAGGTTTTTAGGTTATCTTTGTTAGGGTTTGTATTGCACAAGGATATTTAAACCCTTGCTTTATGCGTGAACTTCAGATAAGACATGAATAAAAATTGGAAAGTCTTCTTCCAGAGAGAATTTGGATTCTTGCTTATTTTACCTTAAGGGTTTATTCAACTTATCAAATAAGTTCTAACTTGTGGCGTTAATTCAATTATTGCAATCTTTGTACTCTTTGTTACCAATTCCTTGCTTTTTTGGGGGTAAAGGGTCACGTTAGATTGATTGAATTTAGGTATTGGGAACAATCATTGAAACGAAGGTGATATAGATATTGACTCTAGGTTATTGCCGTATCATCTTTGGTATAAAAGCCTAGGTTTTAAATTCAATCTTTATCTTTAATTTTCTGTTTGTTCTTGATTATTATAGTTAAGTTCATCTTCAAAAGCGAAAAAAGGAAGAAAAAGGAATCAGAAAAGAAAGAAAACATGAAAAAAAATGAAAAAAGGAAACAAAAAGAAAGAAATCGTGAAAAACAAAAAAAGAAAGAAACATCCATGATTGTGATTCTTTGAATCTTTGTTTGATCTTTCATTCAAGATTTGTTCTATTCATTCAAGATTCATCTATATTGTC
>JANQBM010037684.1:0-10524 GCA_025594535.1 Erythroxylum domingense | reverse complement strand
CTGATAAGCTTCAAGCTAAATCAGATAAATGCAAATTTGTGGGATATCCGAAAGAGAGTTTCGGTTATCAATTCTATTATCCTATTGAGCAAAAGGTGTTTGTCTCAAGACATGCTACATTTTAGAAAGAGAATTTATTATCAAAGAAAGTAGTGGGAGTGAGGTTGAACTTAGAGAAGTTCAAGAGCCACAGATTCACATCGAAATGGAATAAGAACCTCAAGTTGGTACATATGATGTACAACCGAGAGTTTATAAGACATATAGTCTGCGACGAACTAGTAGGATACATCGTCCTCTGACGAAATTAACTAGATTAGATCTACATATTGAGCAAGGAAAGGATAACGTATCACTCATAGATGATGAGCCGAATACTTTTAAAGAAGCAATGTCTGATATTGATTCTTTAAAATGGTAAGAAGCTATGAGGTCTGAAATGGAATCCATGTACACTAACCAAGTGTGGACTTTGGTTGATGCACCTACTGGTATTGTACCTATTGGATGCAAGTGGGTTTTCAAGAGAAAAACTGACATGGATGATAATATACATATTTACAAAGCAAGGTTAGTGCCTAAAGGTTACAAACAAAAACAAAGAGTTGATTTTGATGAAAACTTTTTGCCAATAGCTATGCTAAAATTCATCAGGATCTTGTTAGCCATAGCAGCATATCATGATTATAAAATCTGGTAGATGGATGTCAAAACTGCATTTCTCAATAAAAATTTATAAAATGATGTTATATGATATAACCTGAAGGTTTTGAATCCAAGAGATTTCCTAATCAAGTATGCAAGTTGCAAAGGTCCATTTCTCGACCTAAGTAAGTGTCACGTAGTTGGAACATCTGTTTTGATGAGACAATCAAAGAGTTTGATTTTATCAAAAATATGGATGAACTGTGTGTTTATAAGAAGGTTAGTAGGAGTGCAGTCATTTTCTTGGTACTATATGTGGATGACATATTGCTAATAGGAAACGACATACCTATGCTACAATCTGTAAAGATCTGGTTGTCCAAGAACTTCTCTGTGAAGGATATAGGAGAAGCAACCTATATTCTAGGAATAAAGATCTATAGAGATAGATCAAAAAGGTTGCTTAGATTATCCTAATCCATGTACATAGATAAAGTGCTAAAGAGGTTTAGCATGGAGAATTCCAAGAGGGGATTCTTACTTATATTGCATGGGATTTATCTCTCACAGAGTATGTGTCTAAAGACGCAAGAGGAGAGAGATAAAATGGAATGTATTCCATATGCTTTGGTAATTAGATCAATCATGTATACGATGCTATGTACTACAATAGATGTTTCTTATACTTTGAGCATAACGAGCAGGTTTCAGTCTAATCTTGGTGAAGGTCACTAGACGAGTGTTAAAAATATCTTAAAGTACTTGAGAAGAACTAAAGATGTTTTCTTGGTCTATGAAAGAGATGAACTAAGAATTTAAGGATATTCAGATGCTAGTTTCCAATCAGATCATGATGATAGTAGATCACAGTCAGGGTACATCTTCATTCCAAATGGTGGTGCAGTAAGTTGGAAGAGTTCCAAACAACCAACCATTACAGATTCAACGACCGAAGCAGAGTACATTTCAGTGTCAGAGGCGACAAAAGAAGCATGTTGGATCAATAAGTTCATCACTGAACTTGGAGTGGTTCCTAGTATGGTTGAGCTCATTTATTGTACTATGTCAACAACGGGGCTATTGCATAAGCAAAGGAGCCCAGGTCTCATCAACGGTCCAAGCATGTACTTAGGAAGTTTCATTTGATCACGGAGATAGTAGAGCGGAAAGACATAACATTGGAGCAAGTTCCCACTAAAGAGAATCTTACTAAGCCATTGTCTCAAAAGAGATATGATAGAAAAATGGATAGCTCTGATATTTGATACATTGGCAATGCAAATGGGAGATTGTTGGTTTATGTCATTGCAGCCAATTTATTTTGGTTATAAATTTATTTGTATGACATTATTATTATTCAATAAAAGGAATTCTTTATCTTTTTGTATTTATTAATTATTTAATTATTAATCATAAAGATAAAATCCATGGAATAATTATTATGCAATTATAATTATGAGATTCGAATTGCATTTTTATATTATTCCTAAAATGTTCCTAGTCGTAGTTTCATCAAGACGGGGTATTGATGAAATGGTTAGACTAGCATAAATTTGTTTCTTTCTTATGAAGAAAGCAATTGCTCTCATAAATTAAAGTGTGAAGACATTTAAACAAATATGTGGGTGCTTATTAGAGAATAAGTTCATTTAACTGACCCGATTATGAGAATCCCAAATGAAAAATTACTTGTGTGTTTGTGGATTATCTCATAATAATGGTTGTATAATTGATCCTTAGACTTGAGATTACCAAGGTATCTAATATAGGAATTACTGTGTTTGGATGCTACTTATGAATCATCCTAGGATAATTTCGTCGGTAGTAATTGGATACAGTATGATCCATATATAGATAGTTGAGTAAGTCAATATAGCATTCGTCACTTTAAAGTAATTAGAGAGAATATTCTACTGTTCTTGATTAGTAATGATTTATGGAATTCTCTGGCTAGTGTGAATTGACATTTGAAAAGGTGTTTTTAAAATTCAATTATAAACTAATTACTAATTAGCAAGAACGAACATGATTGGATGATAAGAGTAGACACTATTGTTAAGTCAAGAAGACTTCACTTCTTTTATTGATTTTGATGAAAGTCAAATAATAATAATAAAAGAAGTGTGTGCACTGTTTTGATGAGTTTGTTAAGTGCGCAGATAAATGTAAGTAGCACAAATCATCAAATCAAGATGATATTCAACAGCTGATTAAGACAAAGTGTAAGACGGACCAGACGAAGTCACATGTCTAAGACGAAGCGAAAACATAAGACGAAGTGAAATCATAAGATGAAGCAAAGACATAAGATGAAGCGAAGATATAAGATGAAGTGAAGACATAAGACGAAACATACAAATCAAATCAAGAAGATATAATTGAAGAATAGTCTACAATATCAGTTAGTTAGTTAGTTGGATTTAGTTATAGGACTCAACTAAGAACGATCTCTGAAGATTCTGTAAGCAGTTTTCTCAAGAAGACCATTGGAGAATTAGACTATAAATATCACCTGTAGTCATAGACAAAACAACTCTCAACTTTTAACTTTCAACTCTCAACTCTTTACTTACATGAAATAATTCTATGATCAAGTGAGTATATTGTAAAAATATCCTGAGTGAAAAGAAGGAAGAAGAGAGATCAAAAACATCTGTAACGTGAGTTTAGAAAACTTAAACAATATCTTTTCAAGTGAAAGGGAAGGCTAGAGACTGAAGAGGCTAAGATAGCAGATAAAGAACACTTTGTGAACGAAACCTAAAGAGGCTCTGGAAGTGAGAAATAATACTTGTAAAGTTACAAGAGATAGTGAAATCTCAGATAAACTCTGAGGACTGGACGTAGCCCAAAGGTTAAGGGTGAACCAGTATAAATCGCGGTGTCATATTCTCTAACCCTTATCTCTTTAATTTCTTGTTGTTAGAAGATTAGATTTTATTTTCGCTGTTGCATTACTCAAACAAAATAAGTGCGTTGTTCTGTAATCGTCTGAATCTTTCAAAAAAATCAAGAAGTTTTTTTAAAGATTACTATCTTAGACGATTTAACACAATTCAACCCCCCTTCTTGTGTATTTTACATATTATATGTGATTTTTATAATAACAAGTGATTTACTTCAGTTGGTATCAGAGCGAAGTTTCCTAGAAACACTGTTACAAAGTGAGGATAAAGATCCATGGCTGAATCATATGTTTTTATAGCTGAAGGTGCCTCAGTCACAAGACCTCCTGCATTCAATGATGAAGACTATTATTATTGGAAGGACAGAATATGGCTCTTCATAGAATCCACACAAATTAATCTTTAGGATATCATTGAGAGTGGTGCATATATTCCAACAAACTACGAAGGGAAAAGCATCTCTCATGACCAATGGTCAGTTGATCATAAAGCTCGTGTTCAATTAAATTCAAAGGTCAAGTTCTTTTTAAGTTGTGCTCTAAGAAGAAGTGAATATGATAAGGTTCATGGATGTGAATCTACAAAGGAAATGTGGGACACACTAGCCATTGCACATGAAGGCATAAACTAGGTGAAAGAATCCAAGATCGGTATTCTTGTTCATCAGTATGAGATGTTCCAGATGAAAGATGATGAGTCTATTGATCAAATATTTAGACGATTCCAAACAATCACTAATGGACTTAAAGCTCTAGGGAGAATCTACGATAGTCAAGATCATGTCAGAAAGATCCTCAAAAGTCTTCCAAAAAGATGGAGACCCAAAGTAATAACAATACAAGAGGCTAAGGATTTAAGCAAGCTAAAGCTAGATGAATTGCTTAGTTCACTGAAAATCCATGAAGTAGAGCTTGATGTAGAAGATAAACCCAGAAGGGACAAATATATTGCATTGAAGGCTGGTCAGAAGAATCAGAAAATGCAAAAAAATAGAAGCACTTCTTCAAAAGCATTAAAGATTGAAGAAATAAAAAATGATGATGCCAGTGAATCTGCTCAAGGTTTAAGTGAAGATGAAGATGTACTATTTTTCATTTCAAGAAAAATTAGAAAGATATGGAAAAAGAAAACAAAGGGAAATAAAGACTCCTCTTTAAAAAAGATTAGCAAAGCCAATTCAAAGAATGAGAAAAGCTCTATCGTCTACTATAAGTGTAATAAACCAGGACATTACAAGTCTGAATGCCCCTTGCTCAAAAGAAAACAAAAGAAGAGTCAAGGAAATAAAAAAGGAATGATGGCAACATGGGAAGATCTGGATTCATTTGAATCTATATCCAACTCAGAATCATCAGACAAGCAAACATATGCTTGGTAGCTGAAGGTGAAAGTGATAATGAGGTAATCTCTGACTTTAATGATCTTTAGCATGCCTATTGAGAATTGTTAGAAGATTCAAATGCTATTCTAAAATAATATAGATTTTTGAAAAAGAAATTTGTTGAAAATTCTAAGAACACAAAAATCTTAAAAGAAGAAAACGTCTGCCTTAAGAAACAAGTAGACGATATGAACAAAAAAGTAAATATAGATAGATTTGAGGAAATTAATCAGTTAAAACAAAAGATTAATATTCTTTCAACAGATTTATCAAAATTTACAGAGAGTACAAAAAAGATGAATGATATGATTGGAAGTTATAGACATCCAGATGATAAAAGTGGTTTAGGTTTTTTTAGTAGAAATACAATTCATAATAGAACTGTTCTTCGTAATAGGAATTTTGTTCCTAATAGAAAGAAAAAGAAACAGTATTCTTATTATTATTCTAAGAATAATTATAAGACTAACCCTAAAGGATCCAAGAAAAATTGGGTACCTAAAAAGGATATAATATATACTATAGATCTATTTACTTGGAAGAAGTAACCACCATCAATGGTACTTAGATAGTGGCTGTTTGTGACATACGACCGGTAGAAGGTCTATGTTCCTAGACCTCTAACATAAGCAAAGAGGATCAGTAACTTTTGGAGGCAATCAGCAGGGCAAAATAATTGGGATTTGCAAAATTGGTAAAGATTCCTTTTCATCTATTGACAATGTTCTGCTAGTAAATGGTTTAAAGCATAATCTAATCAGTATAAGTCAATTATGTGATTATGGTTTTGAAGTTTCCTTTAATCAAAATTCTTGTTTAGTTAGAAACAAGAATGGGTCCATATTCTTTTCTGCCAAGAGACGAAACAATCTCCATAGAATTAACTTAGATGATTTGAAAAGTCAAAATAATTCATGTCTTATATCAAAAGATGACAAAAAATTGATTTGGCACAAAAAGCTAGGTCATGTTAGTTTTAAACACATTTCCAAATTAGTTAGACATGATTTGGTAAGAGGTTTACCAAAGATAAGTTTTAACAAAGATTTCTTTTGTGAGAGTTGTCAAAAAGGAAAACAGGTTAAAACATCATTTTCTTCTAAGAATGTTGTAACTTCGTCTAAACCTCTAGAGTTGTTACATATAGATTTGTTTGGTCCAACCAGAACAGTAAGTCTTGGTGGAAAGAAGTATGGTCTTGTAATTGTTGATGACTTTACTAGATTTTGTTGGATATTGTTTTTATCTCATAAAGGTGAATCTTTTAAATGCTTTAAAGACTTATTAAAAAAGTTACAAATTGAAAAAGGAATTTCTATTATTGGAATTAGGAGTGATCATGGTGGAGAATTTGAAAATGAAAATTTTAAAATGTTTTGTGAAGAGAATGGAATTTTTCATAATTTCTCTACTCCTAGAGCTCCTCAACAAAATGGAGTTGTAGAAAGAAAGAACGGGACGATTCAGGAAATGGAAAGGACTGTGCTATATGAAATGAATCTTCCTAGGTACCTTTGGGCAGAAGCTGTAAATATAGCTTGTTATATTCAAAATAGAGTATTTATGCGACCTATTTTAAATAAAATCCATATGAGTTATAGATGGGAAGAAAATCAAATATTTTTTACTTTCATCGTTTTGATTGTAAATGCACTATCTTAAATACAAAAGAAAATTTGGATAAATTCGATTCTAAGATCAATTTAGGAATTTTTCTAGGTTATTCTATCATATCTAAAGCTTATAGAGTTTATAATCTTGTTTCTAAATCTGTTGAACAATCTATGCATGTAAAGTTTGATGATGATTCTAATCTAGATAAGAGAGATGATTCTGATGATGAAACTATATCTACTCCCTTAGTTAGTAACCTAGATGATTCACCATCAGATGATCCATCTGATAAAGTAGTAAATCTCTCTGAGAATATTAGTTTGAGGAAAGACTGGAGATACAAATCTTCTCACCCGAAAAATCTGATTATATGAGAAACATTAGAAGGAGTGAGAACTAGATATAAGTTTAAAAGAGAGGCCAATGTAGCTTTTGTTTCTGAATTAGAACCTAAGAAAATTGATGAGGCTCTTCAAGATGAAGCTTAGATTTTAGTTATGCAAGAGGAGTTAAATTAATTTACTAGGAATAAAGTTTGGTCTCTAGTCCCTAAACCATCCAATAAATCTATCATAGGAACTAGATGGGTATTCACGAATAAACTAGACAAATCAGGAAAAGTATCCCGTAACAAAGCTAAAATAGTAAACCAAGGCTATAATCAATAAGAAGGAAAAGACTACAATGAAACATATGCTCCTGTAGCCAGATCAGAAGCTGTTAGGATCTTACTTGCATATGTTGTTTTTCATTATATAAAATTGTTTCAAATGGATGTAGAAAGTGCCTTTTTGAATGGTTTTATAAATCAAGAAGCTTATGTAAAACAACCCCTTGGTTTTGAAGTCAATGATAAACCAGATTATGTGTATAAACTTCATAGAGCTTTGTATGGATTGAAACAAGCACCTCGTGCTTAGTATGATCATCTTATTTCTTTTTTGATTAAGAATGACTTTATTAGAGGTCACATTGATAAAACTTTATATCGGAATTGTATTAAAAACGATTTTATTGTTGTGCAAAGATATGTAGACGATATCATTTTTGGTGCAACTTCTAAAACGTTATGTTCAAATTTTGAGATTTTTATGAAAAGTGAATTTGAAATGAGTATAATGGGTGAATTAAAGTTCTTTCTTGGTTTGCATATTAGACAGAATGAAGAAAAGATCTTTATTCATCAACAAAAGTATATTATGAAGAAAAGATCTTTATGCATCAACAAAAGTATATAAAAAAAATTTTAGTCAAATATAAAATGGAAAATGTTAAACCAATGTCAACTCCTATGCATCCTTCAATTATCTTATCTAAGGATAAAGATGGTAAGAAGATCGATCAAACTCTTTTTAGAGGAATTATTGGATCTTTGCTTTTCCTAATTATAAGTAGACCTGATATAATGTTTAGTGTTTGTTTGTGTGCAAGATTTCAAGTAGATGCTAGAGGATCTCATTATATTGCTGTTAAAAAAATATTAAGATTTTAGGTTAATTAGCTACTGTGATGCTGATTATAATGGAGATAGGATTGATAGAAAGAGTACAAGTGGAGGTTGTCACTTTCTTGGTCATAATCTAATTTCTTGGTCAAGCAAGAGGAAAAGTCAATTTCTCTATCTACTGGTCAAGCAAGAGGCAAAGTTCAATTTCTTTATCTACTGCAGAAGCTAAATACATTTCTGTTGTAAGCTGTTGTTTACAAATATTATGGATAAAGTATAAATTAGAGGACTATTGTATCCAAGAAGATCAAATTCCAATCTTCCATGACAACACAAGTGGTATCAATCTCTCAAAGAATCTAATATAACACTCAAGGGCAAAGCTTATTGAAGTCAGACATATTTTATAAGAGACTATGTACAGGGAGGGATCATCAATCTACAATTTGTTGAGACAAATCAACGATAGGAAGATATCTTCACCAAACCCTTAAATGAAGATATATTAAAGGAAATAAGATGAAATCTGAACATGGTAATGTTAAATGACCATTCGTCTGAAACTTCATGACCCAAACGATACATCCTAATGAAACAGAAAAGTTGTAAGGAATAGTAACGGTAATTTTCACTTGGTGGTATCAATTTTATGATTATCTATGGATCAGTCATAAACGTTACAAACGGTAACTTTTTAAGTGCATTTATAAAAATAAATCTCTCAAAATCTTCAACACTCTACATTCTAGAAATTTCTTAGTAATCAACCTGATTCAAAGTGCTCTCACCAAAAATGATTCAATCTTTTATTCTCTACATCAAATCTTTCTTATTTTTATTTCATATCTTTCTCTCAAGTGTTTTTTTATACTAACCTCGCTTCTTTAAGTGAAATACATTTCTGTGTTTAGTGTTTATACATTACAGATTACAAAAATGTCAAAACCTCTTGTATATGGGGGACTCGTTGATTTCACTGCTCTGAAGGAAGATCAAATGGATATCGAACCTAAGATCAAAGCAGTTGGATAGGAAATTTTCTTCAATATCTGAGAATCAGTATATCTAAATAAAGTATATGAGTTATAGAAAAATGCAAATGTGGTAGATAACACCTTGGTATAAGTGGTAGATAGATTGTCGGTGATTGTTTCACAAGATTCTATTATAAGGGCTACTGAATGTCCAAATGAAGGAGCAAAACTGCTCAACAATGCAAAGTGGATTGCTCAAAGTCACATAAATGAAGACAACATCAATAGAAAAATATATGGATTGAGTAATCCAGGAGTCAAGAAGTCTTCAAATCTAATTCTGAAGGTTAGGTTTCTTCATTTAATTCTTCTTCTATGTATTTTACCAAGAGTGGGATTAAAGGATTTGGTGATGATGAATGATGAACATTGTCTATTTCATCTGCTCACACACCAATCTATTAATCTTATGTTCTTGATTCTGACCTACATGATAAGGGCTAAGGAGGATTATCATCTGAAGAGTGGTTCGTTACCTTAAAATATATTGTTGATAAGATTCTTCAAAGAATCTGGAATTCTACTTGATAGAGGAAACAAAGTAAAGCTGAATAGTAAGAGTGTTATCAATACCTCTACTATCTACAAAATGGGGATTAAGACTAAAACTGAAACAGATAAAGATTTCACATCGACAACACAATCTAATGGGGAGTTTTCAATTAGAAGAAGCTGGGAAGAATCGTTTTAAAGAGGATTGAAAAGTTGAAAAATCGTTTTATAAAGCAATACGAGCCAAGACGATTCATGAAAGGAAGAAAGTGTAAAGGTTCAACAACCAACTCACAAAGTGTCTTTAAAGAGGAAAGCTGAGACGCTCCAATTAGAAAGACCCGAGAAGTCTAGAAGATCACCAAGATTGATGACCTTAAGATAACAAGAACAAAAAAAGCAAAAAAAAACTCTAATTCTTGGTCAAGTTTGTGAAAGTGCAAAGGAACAATAACAATAAAAACAGCCTACTAAAGCAATTGTCTCTATCCTTCAGACTCAATCAAAACAACAGTCTGGAGAGACAGAGATAAAAAGGAAGTTAGTATTTGAGCAAAACAAGTCTCAACAAAACTCTCTTCCAAGCTGACAGAAGAATAAAAGAAGATGAAGACGATTCAGAAAAAGAAGGTTGAAACGCATCAACCAATTTGAAACCCTCCTCAACCAATGAAGAAAGAAGATTTGAAGATGAAAATTATAGAAGAATCAATACCTGATCGAAACAAAGGTTCAATTATCAACAGAGAACCTCCTAAGCAAAACGTTAAGGTTCAAGTTGAACCTATAATAGTAAATGATTAGACGATACATCTTCTTAGTCCTAAAGAAAAGGCAGAACCATATCCATTGAAGATGACAAAAAACTATATCCATTGAAGATGACAAAAAACCATATCCATTGAAAATGAAAAAAAAAATCCTATGGTGTAACATCCCATTACTAATGGGAAGGGTAGAATAGTAATTTGGAATGGTTTATGAGTGCTTAGAATCGCCTTGATA
>JANQBM010037660.1:0-30580 GCA_025594535.1 Erythroxylum domingense | reverse complement strand
AGTCCATTAACGATAGTTTGAAATCGTCCAAACATCTGATCAACAGACTCATCTTCCTGCATTTTAAATAGCTCATACTGGTGTACAAGAATACTGATCTTGGGCTCTTTCACCTGGTTTGTGCCTTCATGTGTGATGGATAGAGTGTCCCACATCTCCTTCGTAGTCTCGCATCCATAAACTTTGTCATATTCACTTTTGCTCAATGCACAACCTAAAAAGAACTTGGCCTTTGAATTTAATTGAAATATGGCTTTGTGATTCCTTCTGCGTCTGTGTCTATGTGATCTTTGCGACTGTGTTTCCTTCTGCGTCTGTGTTTTGATTTTGCGTCTGCGTCTGCATCTGTGTTTCGACTTTGCGTCTATGTTTCCTTCTGCGTCTGTGTTTTGATTTTACGTCTGCGTCTATGTTGACTTTGAATCTGTGTCTATGTTTTGATTTTGCGTCTGTGTTTTGATTTTGCGTCTGCACACTTAACAAACTTGTCAAAAACGTTCATTTGTTTATATCATTATTATTATTTGATTGTCATCAAAATTAATCATTGTAAAGTCTTCTTGACTTAACAACCCTTGGGATTTTTGTCTTTGATATTACTAAAATTCGATTTATTATGTTTTTATTGAATTATTTGTGATTCAATTTCTGTTCTTAATAATTTAGTAACAAACTGAGCAGAGTGAATATCATCAAATTAGGTTAACGAGAGTTAAGTAGTTTGATAGATAAAGAATTGAATCAAACTGTTAAATTTGTGTAGCGAGAGATCGTGCATAAGTTTTCTGTAGGCTTTTAGACAAGTTCAGAACTAATTTAGGTTTTAGGTCAATTGTGAATCAAGAGATCATAATTCTATAATTTGAATTAGGGATTATAAATTAGGGTTAAAGGTTGTAACTCGAGAGAGAGTAATCCACCCTAGGACCGTCTAGACCCAGTAATTCGATAATTGCATAATTAATTAGATTTTCATTAAGGTCAGATAAAACCCCCTTTCTCTCAATTGGTAGCTCCTAGGTTGATTTTTGATTGGGATGTGCAATTGCTATCCTATTTGTATTTCTGAATTTTAATTCTCGTAATTGATTGTGTGATTGATTATTTTCTGCATTAGTTATTATTTTCAAATTGTTACGATTTAGTTAAGCCTTAGATTTTAGGATTAGATTAACCCTCCTCGTGTGATCGATACCTTAGGTACTATATAAATGACCCATGCACTGGAGAAAATATCAAGGTTAAAAATATTAAAACTTTTTCATAGCGTAACAACACGATTAAGTTTTTGGCACTGTTACCATGGAGGCGATAGTTGAGTTCTATAGTTCAAGACGTTGAGATTAATTTTGAATTTTTGTTTCGTTCTCTAATTTTTATTTTATAATCGTGTTTTACATGAGCACAAGAGTCACGAGAGGTTCAGGTTGTGGAACAGAAACGTTAGATTTAGATATCAACCGACTAGAATGCTTAGGAAAGTTCAGTGAGAAGAAGATGAAGAGATTGGAAAATCAACAATGGCAGAGGAATTCCAACAAAACATGGATGACAAAGTGAACTAGGCTTGACAACAAAGGACCCTGATGGATTTTATGTGGCCAAGGTTCAACATTATAAACCAAGGAGTGGCTAAGCCAGCTGTTCAAACGACTTCGTTCGAGATAAAGCTGGCCCTCCTCAATATGCTTCAACAGAACGTCCAATTCTATGGATTGGCAAACGAGGATTCGAACGTTCACATTGTGAATTTCCTCAAGATTTGTCATACTTTTTGGTATCATCAGATGTTAGAGGATGCTATTAGAATTAGGCTGTTTCCCTTTACTTTTAGAGATAGGGCGAAGGTTTGGTACCATTCACTGAGCCCAGCCAACATCACGACATAGGATCAGCTTATGCTTGCCTTTTTGGACAAGTATTTCCCGTTGACTAAGACCACCAAGATAACAACAAGGTGACGGGGATAAATCTACGAAGCGTGGGAAGGATATAAGGATCTGCAAAGGAAGTGGCCATACCATAACCTATCGAAGGAGTTCCTTTTTTAAACCTTCTACAATGGAGTTAACCCACCAATAAGAGGCACAATCGATGCAGTGTTAGGAGCATCCTTGTTGTGAAAGATTGTTGATGAAGCAAAGGACCTAATTAAAGAGATGGCAATCAACATTTGTTTACACACGAATAAGCAGGGAAGGCAACCTGCTACTTTCAGAGAGCATAAAGGAATTGTCGTGGTTAATTAGATGAGAGAGATGCAAATGAAGATCGATAACCTGACATGACAATTAAACAACATGAGTGCATCATCATCAGTTTAGGTAAAGTCCATACATTTGAAGTGTGAGCTCTGTGGACAGTTAGACCATGACACTGTGGACTGTTATTTGATGAAGGAGGACAGTCAAGAATAAGTGAATTACATGGGGGCACAATATGGACGAGAAGGGGTTAATAATCCCTACTCCATCACTTACAACCTCGGGAGGAAGAAACACCCTAACTTCTCCTGGTCAAATTATTAGAGTAGTGCTCTAAAGGCAATCACCTTTAGCACTTTTGTACAAACTTTATTTTGATTAATAAAGTGAAAGAAATTTTTTATTTATTTGATATTCGTTTATATATGAATTGATATTAATCTTAAATCGGATTAATGAAGTCCATGATACAAAACATAGCATGAAGGAAATCATGATGAGATCATGATAATAAGATTCCTATCATGTACAATTATGTTACTATCTAAATAATGCCTATTCATAGATTAATAAGATAGGAAATTATTAATCCAGACAGACTAGCGTATATTAACTCCTTGATTTGATCAAACAGTGAATCTCACAAATTGTAAGCATACGTTGTTTAGAGTTAATATGTGGATGTTTATTAAGAGTAGAAAGTACATCGAATGACCCGATATGAGATTATCTTATAGATGATCTGTCGAATGTCAATGATTAAACTCATTATAGAAATGGTGTAAATATCCTTAGACTTGAGGTACTCAAGGATATCTTTGATACGAATCATGTGCTTTGGCATCATTCCTTATTACCTCAAGGCGAGGTCGCTCTTGGGGTGGTGATTAGGTACAACTATTTGTATTCGAAGGTAATTGGGTACCCAATAAAGGATTCATCACTCTTGATAGAAGGAGATGATACCCATGACCTCTTGTCGAGGTCATTACTCAGGAGTCTCTGGCTAGAGTAGTTATGCGTCATAAAGAGAGTCTTCAATGTCACTTAAGAGTAATGAGATCCCAGGACAAGAACTAACATCACTTGGACTAGATGTGACATAGTCAGTCTAGTGGGAGTTGACACATAGCCCATGCTACGAACCAAGTGGGTTATAGTATAGTGAAATGATGAATTACACGGTAATTGTCTATAGAAAGATTCATAAGTTAGATAATTATCTATTGAAGAGCTCGTATGTTAATCCACTTATATTTTGGCAAATTGGCATCATGAAACCCTTCACGAATTGGTTGAATTAAGAGTTAATTCAAATGCCTAAAATAACTGAAAACCTAAGGGTCATATGCTTAAAAGATTGGACAAAAAACATAGTGTATATAGCCATTTTAAGCTGGCCACGATTGTGGCCGAAGACGAGATAGGCCACGATTGTGACAAAGGCCACGAAATGATATATAAGTGAGTTTTTCACTTATGTACACGAGCTTATTTCACTTCTTACACACTCAAGGGATAGATAAAAGGTTCCAAAAGTTTTCTAGAGAGAGTGAGAAGAGTTCTTGAGTTATCTTCATGCAATTTATGCAATTGTTGTATAAATCAACATGCATGCAAGATAACCTTGATCTATCTCCCATTTAAACATCTACTTGAATTCATCAAGTTTGGTGTTCTAAAACCCTTACACATTGTTTCGTCTTCCTTCTTTGCATGTTCTTGGGTGATCGAGGAAGGGTTTGGTGTTTGCAACAACCCAAACAAGGAGAAGAAACAAGAAAGGAGGAGAAACAAAGGTAAAAATGTTTTCATATTTCATATTCTTTACATATCCTTGCATGCATGTATGATCTTGTAGTTTTTGAGTTGTTATGGTGCCGAAATCTTGATTCTGAAACTTCTGCTGCATTCGCATGCATGTGATGCATGCAACCATGGCTAACCCAATAGTGGTATTAGAGCAAGTTTATGAATGTGCTAGATGATGAATTGAACATGTGTAAAGTGTTTGCTCAGTTGTGCCTAACATGCATGCTATTTCGAAATAATTTGTGTAGAATGTAGAATTTGTTTTTCATTTTCTTTCCCTAAAATGTTTATAAGATGTTATATTATGTTTCTGCCAAAGGAAATTGCAATTGAATGCCATTTTCTATTTCATTTCAAATTAATATCCAAACTGTTCGTATGTTAATTTCTGGAGAACTGAATGCATGTACAATTTTTGAAAATTTCGTAACAATTCTAGAAATTTGTTTTTCTAATTTTTTCACAGAAATGTTTATAAGGTGTTATATTATGTTTTTGTAAAATGAAAATGCAATTGCATATCATTTGCTATTTGATTACGAATTTAGTTTCAGCCTGATGCATGTATGAAATTGTGGAACTTCTGGAAATTTGATGAACATTCATGCATGTAAATTCTATATTAATTTTTATAAAAATTGTTTTATAAATTTTATACATGGATATGCAAGATGAGATGTTTCCACGTGTATGAGATGCATGACACTTGTTGTTAAAGTGTTTATCTTATGAATGCATGATGTAATGTTTGACTCGTGTTAGAATTAATATGACAAGTGTCATACACATGTGATGTGTTGGCTTATTCGTATTTATTAATAAATAATTCCTAAGAATTAGGTTCTTGAAATTTTGATTAGACACATTTAGGATGTTTACAAGACTTTGGAATTTTTTCAGAATTAATTGAAATTGATTTAATTAATAAATAAAGTTAAAGTCAACATTGGTCAACTCTTTGAAAGTTGATGGAGTTGACTTACTTAATGACTTATAAATAAAGTGAAAGTCAACATTATTTATGAGACCTAGATAAGGTTCTTATGCGATAAGAAATATATTATTTTCATGACAATAATATGCTTAATGAATGTGCTTGAAATTAGAGTTTTGGAAATTTTTTGAACATCGAATCGGTCTCTTTAGTGTCTAGTAGGTTCACTTATTTGTCTTGACGAATTTGGCCGTTAAGATAATTTTAGCTAGTGCCAAAATTATTTAGATAAATTTGAGATGACCTAGGGATAATATAGATGACTTATTGATGTACGATAATTTTGAAAACCCTAAGGATTAATTTAGAATTAATCCAAGTAGAGCATAGCATTTCTAGTGTGACTAGATAATGACATATAAACTAGGATTAAAGTGTTTAATCTGGACATCAAAATAACTAAATTTTAGGGTTCCTAATCTAATCACATTCATAATTCAGATTAGCCAAGACTAACACTAGTACCCAATTAGGTTCAAAAGTTGAATCGAATCACGAACTTGAGATGTATAGTCAAGTCATAACCTAAATTAAACCTCCTTTGTGTGATTCATGCATTAGATGCATTTTAAGGGTAGTTATGGACATAGGCTAAATTTAAATTGAGTTGTCCATAATCTAAATGTATATATGATATACATAATCAAGATCATCTAAGTATTGATGAGACCAAAGGACAAATCCCTCAATCAAATATTAGGACTTACACCTTTTATTGATTTGGCAAGAACCATAGTTCTTTTAAAGCTGGGTTGTTGGGCAAACCCAAGCTCACTCTACACGAATATGTTCAAATCATGGAAATTAGATTTTTGAATTAATGGGTTAGTCCTAACTGGAAGCTTTGATTTGTTGGGCAAACCAAAGGTCAACGTGGATAGAGGCAAAGTTGGGTTATATATATGGGATGTATATAAATTAAGAGTTGATAACCCAATGAGTGTGCTAAATCAACAGTTGATGGCACAAGTCGATAGTTACATAATTAAATGTAATTGGTATGAATGATACCTACCGATTGACCTAAGGTAGCTTGTTGGGCAAACCAAAGGTTATTCTTGGTGATATCGAATATCAACCCATTAAGAAAGCTATAAGTTTTTTCGAATTTGTAGTAAGGGCTATGGGTTTGATTAGAATAATGGACCTATAATGCATATGATTAAAGTCCTTATTGATATGTATTAATGTACAATTCTAACACTTTCTCCCGTTCTTCTAGGTTATTGAATCGTAGGATGTCATCTAATGTGAATTTATTCTCCTTATTAGATTGCAATAAACTCACGGGATCAAAATTGTTGGACTGGCTACAAAATTTGAGAATTGTTCTCAAATCTAAAAAACTAGGATATGTCCTAGATGAACCACTTCCCGATCCCCCTGTTATCGATGCATCTGATTAAGATCAAAAAGCTTATAAGAAGCTACTGGATGATAGTGAGTTGAATAGTTGTATAATGTTGGCCTCTATGTCACCAGAATTGTAGAAGTAGCATGAGGTTATGGATGCTCATACCATAGTTTACCATCTTAGGGAATTGTTTGATGAGCAAGCTTGGTCTGAAAGGTTCGAGACCTCGAGGTTACTTTTCTGTTCTAAGAAGGCTAAGGGATCATCTCCAGTGCAGTATGCATTGAAGATGAATGGATACATTGAGAGATTAGCCAGTTTGGGCTTCATTATGGATCATTATTTGCAGTTTGTGCTTAACTATCGAATAAACCAAATATCCATAATGATACCTGAGTTGATTAATCTGATCAAAATAGTTGAGCAGACTATCAAGAAAGACAGTAAAGCTGTGATGCTGGTAGACTCTGCTTCTGGTTCTCGAAAGAAGAACCAAAAGAAGAAGAAGAAGTTCAAAAGGCTAGTGGGAGGTGTAGCCAATAATAAGGCAAAGGAGACAACTTCAAAGGGGATATGCTTCCATTGTAACAAAGAAGGACATTGGAAGAGGAACTGTAAAGCTTATCTGAAGTCGTTGAAGCAGAAGAAGGCATTAGATGCCCTACCGTCTACTTTAGGTATGATATTTGTCATCGAGGTTAATACTATTTCTGATCATAACATTTGGGTATTAGATACTGGATGTGGCTCATACATATGTGTTGATATGCAGGGTCTTAGGGATAGTAGACCACTCAAGAAGGGAGAGATGGACCTACATGTGGGAAATGGAGCAAGTGTTGCTACATTAGTCATAGGGACATATGTTTTGTATCTTCCTAGTGGGATAGAGTTAGTTTTGGAAAATTTCTATTATGCACCCGTTATGATTAAAAACTTTAAATATGTTTCATGTATTAATAAAGTGGGATTTCATTTAACTTTTTCAAGCAATGGTTGTTCAATTAAGTTGAATGAAATTTTGTATGGTACTGCTACATTATGCAATGGAATTTACATATTAGATATGTCCAATCTAGTTTTAAATATCAATGACAATATAAGGCAAAAACGAGATAACTTAAAATCATCTTACTTATGGCATTGTCGGCTTGGCCATATAAGTAAGAAATGCATGATTAAGCTACACAAGAATGGTAACTTAGGGTCATTTGATTATAAATCATATGACACATATGAATCTTGCTTGTTAGGTAAGATGACTAAATTACCTTTTAAAGGAAAGGGTGAATGAATGAATGGGTTATTAGACCTAATACATTCTGATTTATGTAGTCCGATCTCTATTCATGCCAGAGGTGGTTTTCTATACTTCATTAATTTTATCGATGATTATTCACAATATGGGTGTGTGTATCTAATAAGATACAAGTTTGGAGCATTTGAAATGTTCAAACAATTTATACATAAAGTAGAGTAACAATTTAATAGAAGTATTAAGACACTTTGATCAGATCGAGGTGGTGAATACTTAAACGAAAAATTTCTAACTTATCTCGAACATATTGGGATAATATCCTAGTAGACTCCACCTTACACATCATAACATAATGGTGCGGCTGAAAAGAGAAACTGAACCTTGTTATATATGGTAAGGTCAATGATGGGCTTAGTAGATCTACCGAAATCCTTTTGGGCTTATAAACTTGAGACTGCTATTTATGTGACAAACAAAGTCCTTTCTAAGGTAGTTGAAGTTACTCCATATGAGATATGGACTAACAAAAGGCCCTATCTTTCTCATATGAAAGTTTGGGGTTGTCTGGCTTATGTGAAGCGGATTCAATTAGACAAGCTTAAAGAAAAATCTGATAAATGTCTATTTATAGGATATCCTAAGGAAACAATTGGATATTAGTTCTATAATGCTTTAGAGCAAAAGGTTTTTGTCTCAAAGCATGCTGTCTTTTTATAGAAAGAGTTTCTTCTAAGAGAAGACAGTAGGAGCAAAGTTGAACTTGATGAAGTTCATGATGCTCAAACAGAAGCAAATCAATTGCCTGAACCTGAAATTGTTGTCCACATAGATGAGACAACAATTGAACCTTCTATCACATAAAATGTTCATAGTTCAAGGAGGATACGTAATGTTCCAAAGAGATATGGATTTCTAGTAAGTGAACAAAATGACATATTGCTCATAAGAAAATGAGCCTAAAACCTATAAAAAGGCTCTGAAGAGTTCAGAATTTGAAAAATGGCTTCAAACCATGAATTCTGAAATGGATTCCATGTATGAAAACCAAATATGAACTTTGGTTGACTCACCCGAATGATTAAAACCCATAGGATGCAAATGGATTTTTAAAAAGAAAATCGACATGGAAGGTAATGTCATTACCTATAAAGCGAGGCTAGTTATTAAAGGTTATTGTCAACGACAAGGAGTTGACTATAATGAGACATTTAGCCCCGTAACTATGTTTAAATCCATTAGAATACTCCTAGCCATTGCTGCTCCTTATGATTATGAAATATGGTAGATGGATGTGAAGATGACTTGCCTAAATGGAAACCTAGTTGAGGATGTGTATATGATACAACTTGAAGACTTCGTATCTAGAGATGGCAAAAAGATATGTATGCTTCAAAAATCCATTTATGGATTGAAGCAAGCATCTAGGAGTTGGAACATCCAATTTGATGAGACAACCAAAGAGTTTGTTTTCTCACAAAATCCTAATGAATCTTGTATGTATAAGAAGGTTAGTAAGAGTACTATCATATTCCTTGTGTTATAAGTGGATGACATATTGCTAATAAGAAATGATGTCTCAAGTTTGCAATCAGTTAAAATTTGGTTGTCCCAAAATTTTTCCATGAAAAACCTTGGAGAAGCAACTTATATATTGGGAATAAAGATCTATAGAGATAGATCAAAGAAGTTTCCAGGTTTTTCATAATCAACATACATAAACAAAGTGTTAAATAGGTTTATCATTGAGCAGTCCAAGAGAGGGTTTCTTCCCATGACTCATAGGATAAACCTCTTGAAATCTATGTGCCCCAAGATGGGAGATGAGAGGAATTGTATGAGTTTGATCCCGTATGCTTTGACAGTAAGATCAATCATAAATGTTATGTTATGTACAAGACCTAATATATCATATGCTCTAAGTGTTACTAGCATACATCAATCGAATCCTGGTGAGGGTCATTGGGTGACTGTCAAGTATATCCTAAAGTACTTGAGAAGGTTTAAGGATGTATTCTTGATATATGGAAATTGAGATATCATAGTGAGCATGCATACAGAAGCCAAGTTTCAATCTGACGAGGATGACTCCAAATCCTAGTCAGGTTATGTTTTCACAGTGAATGTTGGAGCAGTCAGTTGGAAGAGTTCCAAACAAGGGACGAATGCAGATTTAACGACCGAGTGAGAGTACATTGCAGCTGCGGAAGCAGCAAAAGAAGCTGATTGGATCAAGAAGTTTTCACAGAACTTGGAGTGGTTCCTAGCGTAGTAGACCCTATATTTTTATATTATGACAACAATAGGGCTATTGCTCAAGCCAAGGAATTGAGGTCTCATCAGAGGTCCAAGCACGTCCTTAGGAGATATCACCTTATCAGGGAGATAATTGATAGAGGTGATGTGAAGATAGGGAGAGTGCCCACAGATTAGAACATTGCTAATCCTTTGACTAAGCCACTTCCTCAGACAAAATTTGATTCTTGTGTACTCGCCTATGGTATTTGATACAAAGGCGATTGGCTTTAGTGCAACTGGTAGATTGTTAGAGTAGTGCTCTAAAGTCAATCACCTTTAGCATTTTTGTACAAACTTTATTTTGATTAATAAAGTGAATTTTTCATTGATTTGATATTTGTTTATATAGGAATCGATATTGATCTTAAATCAGATTAATGAAGTCCATGATACAAAAAATAGCATGAAGGAAATCATGATGAGATCATGATAATGAGAGTCCTATCATGTGCAACTATATTAGTATCTAAATAATCCCTAGTAATAAGATTAATATGACATGAAATTATTAATCTAGATAGACTAGCACATGTTATAATCCTTGATTTGATCAAGCAGTGGAACTCATAAACTGTAAGCATGAGTTTCTTAGAGTAAACATGTGGACGCTTACTAAGAGTAGTAAGTACATCGGATGACCCGCCATGAGATTATCATATGGATGATCTATTGAATGTCAATGAGTAATCTCATCATAGCATTGGTGCAAATATCCTTAGACTCGAGGTACTCAAGGATATCTTGGATACATATCCTGTGCTTTGACATCATTCCTTGTTACCTCAAGATGAGGTCGTTCTTAGGGTGTTGATTGGGTACAGCTATTTGTATTCAAAGGTATTTGGGTATGTTGGATTGAAAAATAGGTTCATGCTTGGTTTGGCTAAATGTTAGATCTCAAAAACTTTTTCTAAATTCAAAACACAGCGAAAGCGTAAACACCAAATCAGTATGCTTTTAATCCATGCATGATATGACATAAGGAAAATAAATAAAATAAGAACAAGATTGGAATATTACCGACTCTTTGTTATATCTTTGACTTCTCGCTGCTGTCTCCTCAACCAATCCGATCTATCACTTGTTCTTCTAGAATAGCTTGGTTAATAAGATCCTTTAGTGGGAAAGGAGAAGAAAAAAATGGAGACTATTATCTTTTGCTATGGCTGAAGGTTTGGGAGAGAGTTTTTGGAGAGAAAACACCACCCATGTTCATTTAACATCAAATGCTAAAGACCTTGGTCACTTCAACTACCACTCCTGGACTTACCACTCATGTCCAGATTAATGGTTGTAATAAAAGCATGACCGAATGTATTTAGGAGATAGAGAAAAAAACGTACCACTTCATTTTGATAGCCAACCAAAAAATTGTCTATCTATGCTTTTAAAACAAGCCATCAAAAAAATTTAATGATGAGAAGCATGATCAGTTTTGCTTTGGGAGTGAGTGGAGAGAACTAAAAGACAGACGTTGTATTTAGCAATTCAATGCTAAATGTGTTATTGTCCCATTAGCTATAAAACCGAAATCTACATTATTGTGCAATTCAGTTTTGCCCTCTATTTTATTTTAAAACATTTATTTCAATTCAATTAGTCAAATCAAACTAAAATTTAGCCCAATATTAAATATTCCTTTGGGCTTATAATTAAAAATTAATTAGTGTAAGCCCAATATTTAATTATAGGCTTAAGACCTAATTTTGTTAACTGTTAATTAAATTGTTCAGATTTTATTGGCCCGAATCTAATTCGTCCATTTCTCTCTAAACTATTTCATTTTCTTTCCAATAACTTACATTTTTCTCTTACTTTCCTTGATAGCGTTCCTAGAAGCCAAGTGGGGAATCTATTTGGACTTAAATAATTCCAATTCCAATAAGCACGGACTTAATTTAATCTCATTAGAATTAATTCAAACTTATTAACCAAATGTCATTCCACTAAAGACAATTGGCTGAACTCTTGAATTACATAAAGTTATGAGAAAGCATGTTTCAAATTTATTAATTCAATGTCTAATCGCAAACTTTATTATGAACAATATTACAGGCATCCGCACAATAAAGGGTAAAATTATCGTTTTGCCCTTATGTTGGTTTTTATTTCTACATATCCCATTTCACTCTACATGATGATTAACACACAAGATCTAATCTTGGTGTTAAGACTTGATGGATAGCTAGTTCATCAAACTACTGGTGCCAGTTTAATCACCAATCGTCGTAAAACATCTAGAAGAGATGATATCACTATAAACTCTTTATTTGAGTGAATATTTTCTTATGCATGTTTCAATTAATAATTCCAACTTGTGGACACTGGATTGATACCCTGTAAAAATCCATTCCCATCATATCAAAAATTTTAATGAAACACACATAAGTTCACCACTAATTGCGGTGCATAATAAACAAATGCTAAGGTGTACATTTTAAGATTAAAGTAACAGCCTACTTTATTCTTTAAAAACATATGCGATTCCAGATTTATTTAATAGTACCATTACCGATAGTCAACTACTATCTTGATTTGAAACTCATCATTCCTTTGAAATATACTCCTTCACTTACACGGAGTTAAATCGCAACGCTACAGTTTAAACCATGATCAAGCAACCAACTTGATTATTAGACTATAAATCAATCAATTTTTATTATAATAATATGCATGTTTCCCATATATGGCCATGTATATGTATATTACTTACAAAGGAACCTTTGTACCTTATGACTAGTTATATTATGCTAATATAAATAAACCAAACTCTTTTGTTTTATTAATAATAAATATTTTTATTACAATATTGTAACTGGAAGAAAATTAAGTTATATGTAAATACAATTGCTTCCAATGGCACTATATTAACATAACCCTAACAATCTCCCACCTACCATAAATCAAGTTTGACATATCCCTCATTCCTATGCCTTCTAGGGTTCTTACCTACAATATTTTCTGTGACAATGTCTTCGTGAACGAATTAGCAAGGTTTTGATATGTGGGAATCTTTACCACATCCACCTTACCACGTTGCATTATCTCCCTTATGACATGATACTTTCTCTCAATGTGTTTGGCGACTTTGTGGTTCCAACATTCTTTAGAATTAGCCACTGTCCCATTATTATCACACTAAAGTGTAATGGCCTTTTTTACCTCAGGAACTATCTCCAAATCCTTTAGGAACTTGTGAACCTAGACTGCTTCCTTTGCTGCTTCACAAGTGGCAATGTACTCAGCCTTTATAGTAGAATCAACAACACAAGATTGCTTGACACTCCTCCAAACTATGGCTCCACCTCCCAAAGCAAATAGAGAACCAGAAGTTGATTTTCTTAAATCAATATCTAATTGGAAATCAGAATTAATATATCATGTCAGAATAAAGTCAATTCCAGAGTAAACAAGCATTAAGTTCTTCGTCCTACAAAGATACTTCAGTATGCACTTAACTGTAGTCCAATGCTCCATTCTTGGATTGGACTAGAATTTGTTTACCAGTCCCATTACATAACAAATATCAGATTTAGTGCAAAGCATATCATACGTTAAACTTTCAACTGCTGAAGCATATGGAATGTTGCACATGCATTCGACCTCCTTTTGGGTCTTAAGTGCTTTTTCCTTTGAAAGTTTGATTCCATGTCTAGTAAGTGTGAAACCCCTTTTTGAATCTTGTATGACAAACTTATTAAGTTTGTTCTCAATATAGGTTAGTTGAGACAAGGCTATCTGCTTGTTCTTAAAATCCCTTATAAGCTTGATCCCTAGACCATAGCTAGCATTTCCCAAATCCTTTATTGAGAATTGTTCGTTCAGCTATCCCTTGACTGTAGATAACATTCCTACATCATTCCTAATGAGAAGAATGTCATCGACATACAAAATTAGGAAAGTAACTTTGCCATCTTGTATTCTTTTATAGACATAAGGCTTATCTAGGTTTTGTATAAACCCATAGCTTTTGATATCCTTATTAAACATAATGTTCCAAGACCTAGATGCTTGCTTAAGTTCATAAGTGGACCTTTGCAACTTACGTTCCTTATACTCATTACCTGGATCAACGAATCCTTCTAGTTGGGCCATATAAATGGTCTCCTCAAGATCCCCAATAAGAATTGCAGTCTTGACGCCCACTTTCTATATTTTATAATCAAAATAGGTTGCTGTGGTCAAAAGAATTCTGATGGACTTAAGCATGGCAACCGAGGAAAAAGTCTGCTCATAATCTATACCCTCCTTTTGAGTATAGCTCTTAGCTACCAATCTAGCTTTAAAGTTCTCTACCTTTCCATTAGATCCTCTCTTCCTTATGAAGATCCGTTTACACCTTATAGCTTTCACACCTGTGGTAAATCTACAATGATCCAGACTTCGTTAGCGTTCATGGAATCTATTTCTGATTCCATTGCTTTGAGTCACTTATGTACATCAACATCATTAATAGCCTGTATATAAGTAATGACATTCGTTAAATCTTGGTTTGTGATAGCAATTATGCCTTCTCCTAGGCCTAGATGCTTGTTTGGTTGTCTCACAACCCTCCCACTATGTCTAGGCACTACTTGACATTTAGGTTGCTCTTTCGCTTCAACTCTTAAATCCATTTAGAAATCTTGTTCCGCTATATCCAAATCAACTCTTAGTTTGGAAAAAATAGCTATCTCCTTTAGTAGTACTTCACTTCTTCCTTTGTGATTTCTAACAAATTCTTCTTTTAAGAAGGTCGCATTTGTGGACACAAATACCTTAAAAATAGTACCCTCGTGTACCCGTAGGATATCTTATAAACAAACATACCTCTGACCTTCGTGGCATCTTCGTAGATTCAAGTCTTGGAAAATAGGCTGGGTAGCCCCAAATCCTTAAGTGCCGTAATGAAGGCACTTAGCCAGTCCACAACTCCCTAGGTGTTTTAGGCATTGATTTGGATGGAGCAAAGTTAAGAAGATAAGTTGTCGCTTGTATGGCATATCCCCAGAATGATTCTAGAAGGCTAGCATAGGACATCATTGATCTTACCATTTTTAATAGAGTCCTATTCCTCGTCTTAGCTACACTATTCTATTGAGGTGTTCTGGGAGTTGACAAGTTGGAAACAATTCCATTGTCAATTAGGAATTGTTGGAACTCTCCAGATAAGTACTCACCACCTCGATCTGATCGAAGTTGTTTTAATGGCTTGCCTAGTTGCTTCTCATCTTCAGCTTTGAATTCTATGAACATAGGATTCACTCTTTTTGTGCATCAAATACAGATAGTTATGTCTAGAATAATCATCTATAAAGGTTAAGAAGTATTCATAACCTCCACTAGCTTGTAAATTTATGGGCCCGCACACATAAGTTTGTACCAGGTTCAACATGGATTCAGATTTGTTTCCTTTGGAAGGAAATAAGGCCTTAGTCATCTTTCCTTCAATACAAGATTCACAGGTGGGTAATGGACCATTATTGAAGCCAGTAAGGATCCCATCCTTCACTAATCTGTCAAGTCTTTTTTGATTGACATAACCTATCCTTAAGTGCCACGGATATTTTAAATTAATGCTAAAGTCATTGGATTTTCTTAGTTTTATTAATTATGTGGTGTTTAGTGAGCCTGCCATTGGTTCTATAAAGAACAATTCCTATTTAATTACCGCATTACAAATAAAATCCTTATTCTAATATATTGAAACAACATTTTTAAAATATAAGGAATAAGTAGATTTTATTAAACCAAAACAGAAATCATATTCCTTACAATCATTGGGATGTAATATACATCCTCCAAATATAACCTATGACCATTAGGAAAGTATAAGATAACTACTCCCACTGCTTCTGCCTAAACGTAGGATCCATCCACTATCTTGACTTGAAACTGGCCTTTAGATAGTCTTTTCCTTTGCTGGAACCCCTGTATAGAATTGCAAACATGGTTAGTGGCTTTTGAATCTAATATCCAAGAATCAGATGAATCTGCCACATTTTTAGTTTATAACAAAATTAGGAAACCCATGCCTTGTTTGCTTTTGAGGGTCTCAAGGTAAACCATACAATTCCTCTTCCAGTGGCCATTCTGACCATAGTGGAAACATTTTCCCTTAGTGTCCTCGTTGGCCTTCTTTGTCATGGGTTAGGCCTTGACCCTTGTTTGGGCCTTCCCTTTCTTTGCACCCTTCTTCTTTTGCTTGCCCTTACCCTTGGGCTTAGAAGAAGATGCAACATTAGCCTCTAGCCCATTGGACCTGATATCTAATATCTCCTTCGAGTTCTGGAGGATATTCATTAAATCCCTCAAAGTGTAATCTTGGAGTTGAGCTCATAGTCCAACTTAAACTGCTAAAAAGAAGAGTTTAAGCTACTGATGATCATAATCATCTATGTTTTTGCATCCATGTCAAGAGCATTGTGAGTGGAATTATATTGTGGTGATTATATCTGAAAATATAAATTATTAAAGAATGAGCATACTAGTCAAAATTATTGAAACTTTGTATAAAATCGTGATGTATGTATACAGATGATAGAATTAAGAAAACTTAAAAAATTAAATCTTTATATGATGGTTATTTTTCTTATTTATAACGGATTAAGTGACTGTAGGCCGTCTTATCCATTAAAAGAAAAACTAGGACCCTCCCACTCAAAAAGCTACCAAGCATCTTCATGCCTAACTCTTTGAGAAGCGCCATAATTTGATCCATGCATGTATCAATAGAGCTACGGTGGGCAAGATATTGAGAAACCATATTGAGTGTGTAACCATTTGATTCATCCACTAAAAGTACTTGAAAACCATGCCTCAGTGGGAGGTCACATTTGTTACCAATGAGTAGACTTATCCTTTAAGAGACCCAAACCATGCAACATCTAGGATTCATGTCCTCCGGTGGGGAGTAACACTTCCTACATGCAAATGGCCCATCGTATGGAGACCGTGGACTCTCACATGAACATCCTCTCCCACTCAATCTTTTTCAGTCTTTAAGTTCTAATAAATACCATCTTGTCTAGATGCAATTTATTAACCATCTTATATTGTTTCATTATATATCTCATACACAATGAATGCATGGCAAAGCCTAGGTAGGTTGGCAAAATTTCTAAATGGCATACATTCACATAATACTGCATATTATTTGCATCCATTCATCTATTCATCTCATGAATTAAATAGCTACTTTTGATTATCGATCCTAAAAAATTAAAAGAAAATTACACGACCTATTGGCCCAAATTTTCTTCTTGAACTTGGATTTTCAACTTAGAACTCTTCGTTCGCATTACTCGGCCCATTCGTTAAAAACAAGTTAATGGTATTTTATTTCTAATTTTCTTGAAAATATTGATTTGTAAGCAGTAAAGCAAAAATTCCAGCACTTGAAAAATCAAGAATTAAAAGAATTTAATCAAAATAAAATATGCAATTATCACAAAATAAAAATTGAAAATATTTGCCTATTCTTTTCTTTAATCCACGACCACTCCGTCTTTAAAATTACAAAATTTTTTCATTACAAAAAATGGAAACAGAAAAATTAAGACAAGGAGGAACATGGAGATGATAGGCCACCCTCCTTGTTACAAACCAAATGAAGAAAATGTACAAAGTAAATCGATTTTCTATGGACAGTCAAAAAAGCAAACCAAAACATACACAACATATATTATTATCACATAAAAATATGCAGCATACATAATTTAATTGCTAACCCATACAACATATAGGAACCGAATCATGCAAAATAAAACCAGGCTCTGCTCCTAATTGTTAGATCAAAAAACAGGTTCATGCTTGGTTTGGCTAAACGGTAGATTTCAAAAAAAAATTTCGAAATCAAAATATAGAGAAAGTGTAAACACCAAATCAACATGCTTTCAATCCATACATGATGAGAAATAAGGAAAACAAATAAAATAAGAACAATATCAGAATATTACTGAGTCCTCATTATAGCTTCGACTCCTCACTACTATGTCCTCAACTAATCTGATCTACCACTTGTTCTTCTAGGATAGCTTGGTTAACAGGATCCTTTGGTGGGAAAGGAGAAGAAAATCAAATGGAGGTTATTTTCTTTTATTATGGTTGAAGGTTTGGGAGAGAGTTCTTGGCGAGAAAACACCACCCACATTCATTTAGAATCAAATGCTAAAAGACCTTCATCACTTCAACTACCACTCCTGGACTTATCACTCATGTCCATATTAATAGTTGTAATAAAAGCATGACCAAATGTATTTAGGAAAGAGTGGAGAGAGAGAGAAAAACGCACCACATCATTTTGATAGCCAACTAAAAAAACTGTCTATTTATGCTTTTAAAACAAGCCATTAAAAGCATTTAATGATGAGAAGCATGATCGATTTTGCTTTGGTAGTGAGTGGAGAGAACTAAAAGACACATATTTTATTTGGCAATTCAATGCTAAATGTGTTGCTGTCCCATTAGCTACAAAATTGAAATCTACATTATTGTATAATTCGATTTTGCCCTCCATTTTGTTTTAAAACGTTTGCTTCAATTCAATTAATCTAATTAATCAAATCAAACCAAAATCTAGCCCAATATTAAATATTCCTTTGTGCTTATAATTAGCAATTAATTAGTGTAAGCCCAACATTTAATTATAGGCTTAAGACACAATTTAATTAACTTGTAATTAAATTGTTCTGGTCTTATTAGCCCAAATCTAATTCATCCATTTCTTTTCAAATTGTCTCTTTTTCTTTTTGATAACCTCCATTTATTTTTCTTACTTTCTTGACAACCTTCCCAGAAGCCAAGTGGGGAATCTAATTGGACTTAAATAATTCAAGCTCCAATAAGCCCGAAATTAATTTAATTTCATTATAATTAATTCCAACTTACTAAACAAATGTCATTCAACTAAAGACAATTGGCTAAATTCTTGAATTACTTAAAATTATGAGAAAACATATTTCAAATTTATTAATTCGACGTCTAATTGCAAACTTTATTATGAATCATATTATAGCCATTCGTACAATAAAGGGTAAAATTACCGTTTTGCCCTTATGTTAGTTTTTCCTTCTACATATCCCATTTGACTTTACATGGTGATTAACACACAAAATCTAATCTTGGTGTTAAGACTTGATGGGTAGCTAGTCCATCAAACTACTGGTGTCAATTTAATCACCAATCTCTGTAAAACATTTAGAAGTGATGATATCATTATAAACTCTTTATTTGAGTGAATATTCCCGTATGCATGTTTCAATTAATAATTCCAACTTATGGACACTGGATTGATACCCTTAAAAAATCCATTCCCATCATATCAAGAATTATAACAAAACACACATGAGTTCACCGCTCATCAAGATTGTGGTGCATAATAAACTAATGCTAAGGTTTATGTTTTAAGATTACAGTAACAACCTACTTTATTCTTTAAAAACATACACGATTCCATATTCATTTAATAGTGCCATTACCGATAGTCAACTACTATCATGATTTGAAACTCATGATTCCCTTTAAGTAAACTCCTTTACTTCCACGGAGGTAAATCGTAACACTACAGTCTAAACCATAATCAAGCGACCAACTTGATTATTTGACTACGAATCAATTAATTTAGATTCTAATAATATACATGTTTCCTTTACATATCCATGTATATGTATATTACTTACAAAGGAACCTGGGTACCTTATGACTAGTTATATTATGCTCATACGAATAAAACTAAACTATTTTATTTTATTAATAATAATTATTTTCATTACAATACTATAACTCGAAGAAAATTAAGTTATATGTAAATACACTTACTTTCTAGGGCACTATATTTACATATCCCTAACAGGGTAGCTAATAAAAGATTCGCCACTACTGATAGAAGGAGATGATACTCACAACCTCTTATCGGGGTCATTACTCGGGAGTCTCTAATCAGAGCAGTTATATGTCATGAACAGAGCCTTCAATGATACATAAGAGTAATGAGATCCCAAGACAAGAACTAACATTAATTGGACTAGATGTGATGTAGTCAGTCTAGTAGGAGTTGACATATAGCCCATACTTCGAATCAAGTTTTGTATAGTATGGTGAAAGGATGAATTGCATGGTAATTGTCTATGGAAAGGTTCATAAGTTTTATAATTAACTATCGAAGAGTTCATGTGTTATTCCACTTATATTACAACAAATTGGCATCATGAAACCCTTACTGATTTGATTGAATTAAGAGTTAATTCAAGTACCTAAAATAACCAAAAACCTAAATGTCACACGCATAAAAGATCGGAAGAAAAATATAGTGTGTATGGCCATTTTAAGCAAGCCACGATCGTGACTTATAGGGGCACGTTTGTGGCTGAAGGCAAGCCAGGCCACGATCGTGGCCAACAGAGGCCACAAAATGATATATAAGTGAGTTCTTCACCTATGTACATGAGCTTCTTTCACTTCTTACACACTCACCAACAGAGGCCACAAAATGATATATAAGTTAGTTCTTCACTTATGTACACGAGTTTCTTTCACTTCTTACACACTCAAGTGATAGAGAAAGGGTTATAGAAGTGTTCTAGAGAGACTGAAAGGAGTTCTTGAGTTATCTTCATGAAATTTATGCAATTTTTGTATAAATCAACATGCTTGTAAGATAACCTTGATCTATCTCCTATTTGAACATCTACCTGAATTGATCAAGTTTGGTGTTCTAAAACCCTTACACATTGTTTCATCTTCCTTCTTTGCATGTTCTTGGGTAATCAAGGAAGGTTAATTGGTGTTTACAATAACCCAAACAAGGAGAAGAAACAAGAAAGGAGGAGAAACAAAGGTAAAAATGTTTTTATGTTTCATGTTCTTTACATATCCTTACATGCATGCATGATCTTATGGTTTTTGGGTTATCATGGTATCGAAATCTTGATTCTGACACTTCCGCTACATCTGCACGCATGTGATGCATGCAACCATGGCTAACCCAACATAAACAACAATAGAGGACAGTTTAGGCCTCAGGGACAATGAGGCTTCTAGCAAGATAAAGCAAGCTTGATGGAATCAAAATTGGATAAGATTAGGGGCATAAATGAAGCACATAGGAGGCTTAAAAACAAATTCGAGCAAGTCACAAAGAACCATGCCTCATCTATACATAGTCTAGAAGTCCAAGTAGGCCAACTCATAGAAGCAATGTCTACTCGAAATGTCGGAAATCTTCTAAGTAACACTAAGTCTAATCTGAAAGAATAAATCATGGTAATTAGCATGACCCAGGATGAAGGAAAAATTCAAGCAATTAAAGAAAACTTTCCAAGTCAACTCATGATCGAGTCACTTAAGGGAACTCGATGTGTATTTCTATTCCCTATTATGCAACGACAGGAGATATATACAAAGAGGGCAGCGAGGCGATTATAGGAGAATAGATCCAACAAGGTGGAGGAAGTGACAGAACAACTACGGATAGCGCTCAGATTAAAGGACTCCATAAAAAAAAGGTTAAGGAGTAAGTACCAGAAAAAGACACCAATATTGCACAGAAGAAGGAGGATCCAGGGGAATTTTTTATCCCCTGTAGCATCAATAGAATCATCATAAATAGGGCATTTATGGATTTGGATGCTAGTATAACACATGATGCCCTACACATTTATTCTAAAGCTAGGTTTAAGAGAGTTAATGCCTACTAAGTTTTTAGTAAAGACAACCAATAGAACAATGTATAAAACAATAGGGATTATAGATATATCTTCCCAACAGACTTCTACATATTGGACATTAGCAAAGATGGGGACATCCCCAATTGTTCTTGGTCGATCATTCTTAGCCACTGAGCATTTAATCATTGATGTCAATGGGGATAAATTAACTCTATGGATAAGAAAGGAGAAATTGACCTTCAAAGTGGCTAGAAAAAGAGTACAGATCCCCTTCACCTCTAGTGGATATCAAAGAACCCGAACCTCAAGGAGAATGTGAAGATATCGAGGATCATAAGAAAGCTTTAAAAAAGAAGCGCTCGAGAAGAAAGCGAGGAAAGGAGAATCGTAATGAAAGTGGGACCTGTAGTATGGTAGCTCAAGTGTAAACTTTGCGATTAATGACTACACAACCATTGCGACTTGGATTCGAACCACCATGAGCATAAAGGAACATCAAGCTACCGATGTTAAAAGAAGTGCTACATGGGAGGTAACCCATGGAAAAGTAAATCTTTGATTATTGTAGTTAGAATGTTTGAATTCTGTAGTTAGGATTAGTTTTTTAATTTGAATAAAATAAAGAAGAAATAGAATTTCGAAATAAGTGGATGACTTAAGTAAGCAAGTAAAGATAGGTAAAGAGGGGTTACAAAAGAATTAAGAAGTGAAATTGGAAAGATTAAAAAAGAATAAAGGAAGGAAAAAAACCAAGAATTGGTGAAAAACATATAGTCACGATAGTGGCCTACAACTGTGCAGAAATGAGGGAGGACGCAATTTTAATAATTTTTTTTCCACTTTACCCTTGTAACCACCTATATATTCAGTTCTAACTTCCCTTTTACATTCACTTCCATTTTAAACTTTTTCTCTCTAGACTTCAGACTTATAAACACTCTCCCATCTCTCTAGAAATTTTTCAACCCCCAAATTCTACCCAACATGTCATGCATTAAACAATCAGCCCGACGGGAGCCATATGGGTGACAACAAGTTGCGGGACGTGGACGAAGAAACCATGGAGCAGACTTTGGCGTGCCCTTCCCAATCTACACAAAGGAGGAAGGTACTCGTTTATGATCCCTTTATGCTAGACAAATTGTAGTTCCTAAGTACTTTGATTTTGACACACTTGATAGGCTAGAGTTGTGTGAGCAAATAGAAAACCTAACTGTGAGGATCCAATGGGCCCAATTCATACGATTTCAATTTTGTTTTTATCAGGAGCTTACATTGGAAATTTTCACTTACCTAACCTATGACCCTAGGAATCCCAAAGAATTGTGGTTTAGGTTGGGAGGACAAGCCTATGAATTAAACGTAAAAATCATGTGCGAGATGTGTGGATTCCCAAATCCTCAATCATCGATCATCATGAAGACTTTCATCCTTATCAATACTGGAATAAGCTTACTAGAATTGAGAAATTTCATGTCAAGAATGCTTATAACAACATTATAAGGTCCCATGAACACTTATTGCTTCATAAATTTATGTGTTAGCTAGTTTTTGAATAAACCGAAACCAACAAGTGTTCTACAAAGGAACTTTTTATGTTGTGGTGCATCAAACACAATATTCCAGCCTGCACATCCACACTTGTGTTTAATGCCATTGTTGTAACTTTACGCAAGAGGAGAAACAATTTATGAATGGGGTATATAGTGTCTGCCATTGTAGAATATTTTGGTGTGGAATGAAGGGGATTAACTATTCATCTCTTGGAATTCTTAAACCATTAGCACTTATGGTGGGCTGAAATCCTTAAGTCTCATAATATCGAACTTAGGGATATCAGCCAGAAGACACATGTTCGAATCAGGGAAAGTTAGGTAGGTTCGAGCTCAGCGCCACCTCAGTAGGAAGAGGAATCAAGCGAAGAATCTGAGGAAGAGGAAGAAGAATATGGCTGGAAGGAGGTTTTAGATGAAATCTCCGAAACTAATAAGACACTCGTACTAAACACCATAATGGTGAAGGAGACGGCCCAGATGTAAAGACGCCAAAGCCAGGATGTCCGTCATTTCCACAAATATTTCGAGGCTCAGGGCATTCAATTGCCGCCTACGACACCATCACTACCTCAATCTCTATAGGAATTGTGTCTAACCCGTTTATTTTTCTTTTTCAAATTAGCCTTTAGTTATAATTTTTATGTTATTTTTTATTTTCTGTTTACTTTAATTTATGTTTTTTCTTGTCTTTTATGCACTTGTGTATTTCCTTCACACATTGAGGACAATGTGTTGTTCAAATGTGGGGAGGGTTATGTGTCTTTCTATTGAAAGTGATTTTGCATATTGTATGATAGTTATTAGGTTGCATTTTGTGAACCGTATGAATGTGTTAATGGCTTAGATGGAGTGAAATTTATTTAATTTTGAACATAGTCTATTAGGTTGTAAATAATCATTAGGACGTAAAATTATTGAAATAGGAGTCTTTGGATAAATATACAGCTTAATTAGAATTTAGTGTAAATTTAGCACCCTATAGGTTGTCACATTCATTCATAATTTGAGGCCTTTTAACTTAAGTAGTTTAACTAGTATTTTTCATGGAAATGAATAGTTTAAACAACAGGGTAGGTAATTAAAAAAAAGATTTTTGTAAAATAAATTACTATTCCTCTAACCTTAGGGTTATAAATACAGCTAATAGCCAGTTGAAAACGTGATATAGCTGAGTAACCAGATCGACGCGCATTAGAAATGTGTAACTTCACGTCAAAAAGTTATAATGACATTTCAACCAAGTAGTTTAATAAAAACATGACCTAGTTGAGTAATCGAATTGACATTCATTACCAATGTTTGCTTATGCGTAAAAAGATTAAAAAAATGTGTGTGTTTCATTAATAAAACCTACCAGACTTGTAATAAGCTTAACTTTTCATGAAATATACTTAGGAACAGTTACAGAATTTGAAGGACCAAAGAATTATTAATGTGTGTGTACAATTGAAAATGGTAAATAAATTAACACTTAGATCTCGATTACATTGTATGTTTAAGTAGACATACATTTTCCATGTTAATAATTAGATAAAACTTGTATGATTGTGTTTAAGATTAAATTTATTTGATGAAGTCGAAGCTATTACCTCATTATTACATTGTGTGTTGTGTGGGATGTTCATAGTTGTGATTTGCATGACCTTTTAGGGTTCAATTTGTTAGGTATTTAGTGTTAATTTGAGTGTTTAGAGTGTATTTATATTTTAATTGTGTTAATTTATGTGTTTAAGTGTTTTTTATAGGTTAGTATGAATCTTTAAGCTTAAATGTTATATTTTTGAAGTACCTTGATGTGTTTGTTAATGTTTCAGGGCAAATGGCGAAGAACGAAGAAGTTTCGGGTCAAAAACACGGCCCATGATCATCGTGACAAAAAGAGGCCAGCTGAAAGAACCTAAGCCACGATCGTGCACTTTGGGCCACAATCATGACAGAGAGCTTCGAGTCAAGCCATGATCGTGTACTTTGGGCCATGATTGTGAAAAATAGGGTTTGGCGCTGGCCACGATCATGGCAAGCAGGGCCACAATCATGGCCTGCATCGGGCTAACACAAAAACTAGAGTTTCATAAGACTTTTAAGACCATTTCAACCCCGAATCAACCCTAAAGCTTCCAAAGTATAAATACAACGTTAAAGGACAAATGAAGTAGTCTGAGAAGAGCCTTTCGCATCAGCAAATTCCAAAACCATAGAGATTTTATCGAGAGATTGAGGAAGGAGACAAAGGAAGAGAGACACAAAGAAGAAGCTTGATGCGAAGTATTTACCGGAACAAGAGGTTTCCTGCCTCCGCTATTCCATTCCTAACGTACCATTCCTAACGTAGTTTTTAGTTATTTCAATTTTATTGTTGTATAAAGTTGAGATAGTTGTTGAGAATAGGTTGTGCTGAATATTGAGTTTTTATTTATACTCAACTTTGGGATATTTGTCTGTGATATTAATAAAATTCAATTTATTGTGTTTTTAATGAATTATTAATTTCTATTCTTAATAATTTGGTAACAAACTGAGAGGGTAAACCAAGTGAATATCATCAAATTAGACTAATGACAGTTAAGTAGTTTGATAGGTAAAGAATTGAATCAAACTATCAAATTTATATAGCGAGAGATTGTGCATAGGTTTTCGGTAGGTTTTTAGACAACTTTAGAACTAATTTAGGTTTTGAGTTAATTTTGAATTGAGAGATCACAATTTCATATTTTGAATTAGGAATTATAAATTAGGGTTAAAGATTATAACTCGAGAGAGAGTAATCCATCATAGGAACGTCTAGACCGAGTCATTCGATAATAGCATAATTAATTAGAACCCCTTTTTTCTCAATTGGTAGTTCATAGGTTGATTTTTAATTGGGTAGTGCAACTGCTATCTTGTTTATATTTTTGAATTTTAATTCTCGTTATTGATTGTGTGATTGATTAATTTTCTGCATTAGTTGTTTATTTTTAAATTGTTGCGATTTAGTTAAACCTTAGATTTTAAGATTAGATTAACCCTTTTATGGGCTCGATACCTTAGATACTACGCGAACGACCCGTGTGCTTGCATAAATATCGATGTTAAAAATATTAAAAAATTTTCATAGCGTAACATCCCGATCACTCCCAAATCAATTTTCAAGACATTTCATTCACTATTCACATCATAATCACATTAAAATCATTATACCTGAAAATGTCAAATGAGTGCATGAATAGTCGTTGTAATGTGTGCAAACTTCAATAATGAGGTATGTGTATGCTAATATTATGTATAAGTATGAAATGCAATTTTCCAATATCTCATTGCTATTTCTCATTTACAAAAGTCTAAGGTTCTAACCCTTAATATAGAAACGGGATGTTACAAGTACTTTGTTATCAAACAATCTCTTCCTTAAGTTGTAACATCATTTAACAACTTCAACTTATCAAACATTCAACCAAATTATTCAGCATCAAGTTATATTCATTTTAAGCCTCAATCAAGTCCATATGTACCATAATAAAGTACCTTAGCATTATTTGTTTAAAATATCACTTAACAGACATCATTTCACTATTTATGCTAGCCCAAGATCGTGGTGGACCTTCCCACGATCGTGACAGAAGCAATTGCAACTGGCCACGGTTGTGGGATGGGTACCACAATCGTGATAGAACCCAATTATCCAGGCCACAATCGTGCAATGAAGGCCACAATCGTGCCCTGCCTTTCTTCCTTCATTTCTCCATGAATTCTCATATTTAGAAACATCATTAACACTCTAAATTTTCCTGAATTCATGTTTATTTATGAAACCTCATATAGATCTAAAAAATACCCCAATTCCAACTTAAAATTATTTAATTGATAGCTTACAAATCATGGTGTTTCGTGCATCAAAAATTAAACTAGAAACTATTATACATTATCATGCATATATTCCTAATTCTTTCTCAATTCAAGAACACTATATTTACATATTCCTTTACCATACATTCACCTTCATTATACTTCAAATCTAGATCTAATTCATCCTTGAATCAACCTAATATCCACGGTTTTCACACACTTAGAACAAGTAAAAAAATCCAAGTTTATCCTTCAATTTCCAACACATATCATCACCAACACTATATTCATTGCATTCCAATTCAAGCATCATTCTTATATTTTTAATCATCCCCTAAAGATCAAATTGTTACTTAATTATAAGGCTTCCAACTCAACTTAAAATTTCAGGTTATACTAGCCCTCCAAGCAAGCAAGATCAACACAACCTTAAGGTGAAAATGCGCTAGTTTTAGCAGCAAGATAAAGGTAACAATAAGCTGGTTTCTTAGCTATTTTATAAAGGATTAAATTGTGGATTTCGTGTAACAATTTAGCTAGGGTTCAAACACAATGCAGAGAGAATATGGATGCAATTTCAGTGAATGAAACAAAGAAAGAAGAAGTAGAAACTCTATTACAGAAACTTGCTTCATCAACATGCTAGGTGTCTTCAATTTACTTAAACATGTGTCATTTGGTATGCAAACTATGTATCCTTATATCATGATTCCATTAGTCTCCTATTAACAAGTCCATATGTCTCCTAATAATTTTCCTACATGACATACAATAATTAGTCCATTTTTCAATTAATCACTAGTCCATTTGTCACTCATTTATCTATGCCGAATGTCACTCAATTATAGGCTTAGTCACCCTAATTTTTCATGTATCAATTTATCTTACTACTTAGCATTTTTCCTACTCCAAATTTAAATATTAATTCATCAATCTCCCAATTAATAACAATTAAGTTCAAATTACTAATTATAATCTAATCAAACCGAAATTTAAGACATAATAATTTCACAATTCTCATCGTGCTCATTTAAAAATCTTTCATACCCCGGAATATGTCAATTGAGTGCATATGTTATCTTGGTAATGCTAATGATATGCGTTTAAATGAAATGCTCTCTATTCCATTACTCATTCATAATGATCTAGGGTTCTAACCCTAAGTATGTTCTGAAAATTGGATATTAAAATAAATTCCTATGTCAAACTACTTATTTACTCTCCTTCCTCCCTTAACATTATAAGGTATCACCTAATGTAAGTATCTAAAGGTAACAGAGGTAATTAAAGAGCCCTTAATAGTTGATGTATCATATTTATACCCATTTTTTTACAACATCCCCTAAAATTATTTAAGTTCACTTATAAATTTAGTTGAAAAATGAATTATAAAGTTTTTAAAATTATCTCTTTTTACCTATTTGGGTGTATAAAACCATATCTTGTTAAAAATGCATATTACAATATATAATTTTACTTTTCCTCAAAGTTCATGAATTTCAAGTAGTCATACCATTCAATATGGTCCTTTTTGTAGAATGTAAACATAGGGTGTTCATTATAGGATTAACTCATATATTATGTGCATGCTTTGCTTTTATGCCACCTTTAATTGCTTATCCCTTCTTTCTCTTGCTTGTGGATTGTTGAGAACTCATGGTTAAATATATAGGTAAGTGTAAAAATTGAAACTTAGTGAAAGGATTGCTTAAGATTGCAAAATTTCCAAACAAATTGAAGTTTTAAACCCTAGCTTCCTAATGTTAGGTTCCAATAATGCATCTCATACATAATATATATCTAATATACGTAGCGGAAACCAGATATACTCAGGCATTCATATATTCTCATGCATATAAATATATAAAAATAAAAACATGAAATGTAAGATGTTTACATACCTTTCTAATGATCTCCTTCGTTCTTTAATCTTCTCCACGTTGGGTTGTCATAAACTATGACAATCAACACAAACCATCTCTAATGAAAGTCCACGTGAAGATAGAAGGATAAAACCTCGCTAGGAGATGGCTAGAATTCTTTCTTTATGCTAGCAAAGACAAGAACTCTTGAGAGAGTTGGAGAGAAAAAGTGTGTGTTAGAAAAAGAACCTCCCTATTTCTTTTTCATTTTATGTCTTTCACAAGCTGCATGAAAATCATCTCAATTTCTACACCATATGGCCTTCCAAAACCACATCACTAATGGGAAGTTAATGGTCATGAATAGCATGCATTAATGGAAGTTATGGGAAGTTAATGACTGTGAATAGCATACATTAATGGAAGTTATAGGAAGTTAATGACCATGAATAGCATGCATTAATGGAAGCTAACAACACTTGTTTCTAATCCATTCCATACAATGTTTTCTACCACGATCACATCGCGATACAAACCTGAAAAACTCTCTCATATCTTGAATCACCATTCAAGACCATTTTACTCATCCTTCAAATCTCCTATGTGTGTGACCCATTAGGTTCCTGGTTTGTTGGCCACTTGAATTAACATCTAATTCAAGTAAATCAAGAGCGGTATCTAGCAACATGTCACAACCTCCAATTGATTGAAAAGTTAATGGTTTGAATACGAAACCTTCCATATGCAACATTGCCATGTAATTTATTCTTTCACCATCTATACTCCACTTAGTTCAGAGTATGGTCAAAGTGTCAACTCCCACTAGGCTGACTACATCACATCTAGTCCAAGTGATATTAGATTTTTCCTGAGGATCTCATTACTCTATGTATCATTGAAGACTCTCTTTATGACACATATTTGCTTTGGCCAGAAATTCCCGAGTAATGACCTCGATAAGAGGCCATGGGTATCTTCTCCTTCTATCAGGAGTGCTAAATCCTTCATTGGCTACTAAATTACCTCTGAAAACCTCAGGCTGTACCTAATCACTACCCTATGAGTAACCCCTGAAAGGTATCGATGAATGGAGTCAAAACACAGGATCAATATCTGAGATATGTTTACCACCTCAAGTCAAAGGATACTTGCACCAATGGTATGATGAGATTATCATTGAAACTGGAATAGAATATCGATATGATTGTCTCATAGTAGGTCAATCCAATGTACTTACTATCCTTAGTTGTAACACTCCTACTGCTATAAGGTACATACCGGAACACCCTTATGACATTCTAGTATATACACTATAACAATGGCGTGTTAACTATCACACTTTCACTTTATAACATGGTAATTTATCCCACTTAATCATGGCATCTACTATCATACAAGAAACTCACAAAATTTTAAAAACAAACTTCCTCTTTTCATTTCATAAATTTGAATGTACATACATTATAGCTTTAAAAAATTTGTACATGTACATCATCATATCCTAATACAAAAATATACTACATGAAAGAGGAAATACAAAAGATCTAACTAAATCCTTCAGTCCAGCTGACCAATCTTTGAGCCATATCCTCTTCACAAAAGTACAAGAATTAAGCTTCTTGTACGTGTTGGAGTTATGTAAATATAGTGCCCTGGAAAGCAAGTGTATTTACATGTACCTTAATCTTCTTCAGTTAGAGTTTTGTAATGGAAATATTTATTATTAATAAAATAAAAGAGTTTGGTTTTAATGAGCATTATATATCTAGTCATAA
>JANQBM010037644.1:0-10525 GCA_025594535.1 Erythroxylum domingense | reverse complement strand
GTTAAGTAGACAAAAAGTTTTGAAAAGGAAAAGTGGACCCACATGAATGATAAGTGATAAGAGTTTTCAAAAAAAAAATTTATACCGACTTTTGTTTAGTGAAGTGTTGTGACACGCCACCCTCGCGGGGCACGAATTCGGGTATCACCATCGATATCGGGTTCGGGTCCGGCAGGAGTGGGGTGTTACAAGGTGTAACTGATAAAGTTTGTAAGTTGACTAAATCAATATACAGTCTAAAACGTGCTTCCAGATAATGGTACCTAAAGTTTGATGAGGTTTTAACCTCTTTCGGCTTTGTGGAAAATAAAGTTAAAAGATGCTTATACTACAAGATCAAGGGGAGCAAGGTCATCTTCCTACTGTTGTGTATAGATGATATATTGCTCGCATCAAATGATTTGACTATGTTGAATGAAGTTAAGCAACTTTTGGCCTAGCACTTTGACATGAAGGACCTGGGTGAAGCATCTTTTGTCCTTGGTATGCAAATTCAATGGGACAGATTTAAACACTCATTGAGCCTCTTACAAAGAACATACATTGAGCCAGTGTAACAAAGGTTTATTATGGCTAACAGTAAACCTAATGTAGCACCTATTTTTCATGGTGAGAGAGTATATTTGGCATAGTGTCCAAAGAATGAAGTTAAGAGAGAAATGTTTCGTATTCTAGTGCTATTGGTAGCCTAATGTATGCCTAAATGTACACTAGACCAGACATTGCATTTGCTGTTGGACTGCCGGGTTGATATCTGGCTAACCCAGGTGTGGACCATTGGAATGCAGTTAAGCAAGTGTTGAGATACCTAAAGAGTGCCAAGGATTATACATTGATATATAAAAAAGCCAACGATTTAAACCTCACAAGGTATACAAACTCCGACTTTGTTATGTGTCTGGATGATCACAAATCCACTTCATGGTACATTTTTACATTGACAGATGGTGTAATATTATGGAAAAGTTTCAAGTCGACACTGGTAACTTCCTTGACTATGCATGCAGAGTTTGTTGCATGTTATGAAGCTGCTACATAGACGGTTTGGCTAAGAAACTTGATTTTTGAGTTGTCTGCGGTAGATTCATTATCTAGACCCATACGGTTGTACTGTGATAATTTTGTTGCGTTATTGTTCAGTAACAAAAATAAGCATTTAGAGGTCAATCACTTGACCATAAAGGAGTTGATTTAGAAAGGTGATGTCGAAGTGGAGCATATCAGGACTGAGGAGATGTTAGTCGATCCATTGACTAAAGGACTTCACTTATGAATGCTATCGCCTGCAACCAAATATAAAAAGAAACCAACTTCTTGTAACACAAATTAATGTAGTAGTGGAAAGTAGAGATTATTCCCAAGAGGAATTCAGACGTTAGTAGTTACACAATAAAAGGGGGGTTTTAAATTGTGAATTAAACATAATTTAATTGGAATATGAAATTGAAAAATAATTAATAGCAAAACAATGAGAATTTAACAATCAATAGGAATAAATATTGGTTTCTAGTCTCCTTCATTATTAAAGTTGTGATGATCATCGACACTAAAAATAATCAATTTATTGGTTAAGCATTGGTTGTGGTAAATTTCTTTACCTATTTTCTCTTATGTTTAGTTAACCGAAGCATGTATTTGAATTAACCTTATTAATCAATAACCTGGATATGATCTCAGATTTACTTAATTAATAGCTTTACCAATCAAGAAAATTGTTGAACTATACAACATACATACGATGTATATTTAACCTAGACAACTATTTTTCCTAAATCATGTCCCTAACATAGTGGACAAAAATCCTAGTCGCTACTTTTGATTAAAAGAATTTAATGTCAACCTATTGAATCTAGCAATTGATTGAATAAAATTGCAAACTAGTTATGCACCTAGCTGTAAAATCAAACAATCAAATAATAAACCAGAAAAATAATAAATATTTAACTAATAAATCGATTCAAATAAAGAACAAAAATCTCACAACATTTAGAGTTCAATAACTAGGATTCTGTAAACCAAAAAATAAGAGTTTAGTTACCCAACATCACAAATTTTCCTAACTATTTGGGATTGTCCACCTTTGGGGCATTCTTGACTTTCTTCTTTGTTTCCTGTCCAGCTTTCATCCTTGTTGCTTTATTTTTCTCTTTTTCTGTTGGGCATTATCCTCCTCTGTCCCTTTTTCGTTGGTTGAGCTGCCACCTTTTCTTCTCTATTCTGTTATACACTATTGTTGTGTTGATGTGAAAAATAAACTCCGTTGGTCCACTGTCACTGTTCTCTTCTGTTTTTTTTAAACCTAAGCTGATACTATGCATTTTAAGTAAAACATATGGGCTGCATTTAATGCGTTAAGCGCACTGTTGCTGACTGTCATATAGGTATCACTGCATAAGGCCATGTCTAGTTAGGTTCAACGCCTAGTCCAGCTTTTTTTGTCCCAAAATATTCGCAGTTCTTTCTGTTTGGATCCAAAATACACCTTAACATAAAACAAGATTAATTTCCATAAAATATAACTTCAAACCTCAAAAAACAAAGAAAATTAACACACAAAAAGATAGAAAATAAAGACACTAATAAACTCCCCCACACTTAATCTTTTGCTCACCCTCGAGCAAATTAAACACAACCATCAAATTCTATCAATTCGTTTTCAAAGAAACTAAGCACATGCAATCATTTAGGTTTTGGCCAATCGAATGTCAAGATACTACACACATCATGATTAGTTTTTATCAGTGCACATAAACAAACTCAACTTAGGATACTATCATTCAAAGATAAGCATAAACTCATAATAGATTTTTCTCATGGGATTCACTCATTTCATTCAAGTGTTTATAGGTTGGTGTTTCACTCAAAACTCCCTATAGGAAATCACACTACCATAGACTTGCAAATACACCAATTCTCTTATATAGTGATTACATGCTAAAATAGATCAAAAGGACTTTATTTGAGGTTGTAATGGGGCTAAAGTTATAGTGAGTCAAAAGGGGTTATTCACAAGTAGTCATAAAGCACTAAGTATACAAAGGGACAACAAAATGTATTTATGAGAATTGCATGTAAATAACTAACTCCTCAATACTTATTATTGGTACTATACTTGATTATTTTCTTTTTCTTTCTTTTTTTAATTAATAAGGAAACAATGAACAATAACAGCAGCTAAATACAATGTGCTCTATGAGTAGAAGATTGGTAAACTTATCTCTAAAAATATATATAGCCAAAAGTCCCAAAACTAGCTAACTTAGCACTTTATTAAACTTGTGAATAGGTAAGGCTAACGGGGTTTGATGTTTTAGAATGAGGTGTTTTCTTTAAGAAACAAAAGTAAAGGCTCAAAAGGGTTTACAAGGTGAAATAACATAGGTGGATCATTTAAGTCAAGGGTTAAAAGAAAAAGGGCTTTAATCATTTCTATCTAGCATAAATCTAATATATTCAAATCGATTCATAGCAAGTTTTGAAGGTAATCACCTAAGGGAGTATCACACACACAAAGAAATGAAATGACTTTTTAATGGAGTCATATAGGCTCACTTGAAAATTTATTATGCTTTTATACATTAACTAATCACTCATGCATCAATTTCTGAGTAAGCTTATGTAACCAACTACTTTAATCGATCAACATAATTCACTTTCTATCCAAATGACCTAATTCGACTCCAAGCATGCAATTCAGTCTCATTCTAACTACTAAAGGGGCGGTTGGTTCACACAAAAGAATGATAATATGAATGAGAATGAATATAGTGAGAAATAGGAATGGATATTATCATTATAATTATGATGGTTAGTTAAAAGGAAGGAATAGTTATCATTACTATTGATAGTAGTTGGTTTGTGAAATATATTAAGAAATAAAATTTTATTTTTAATTAATTATAATGCAATTAATTAATTAATAATAATAATAATTTAATTAATTATATTTTAATTAATTAATTAAAATATTGTAATTAATTAATCAATTACAATATAATTAAATACTTATATTTCAATTAATTATATTGTAATAAATAAATAATAATAATATTTTAATTAATTATATTGTAATTAGTTAATTAATTAATTACAATATTTTAATGAATGAATGAATTATATTTTAATTAATTATATTGTAATTGATTAATTATAATATAATTAATTAATTAATTACAAATAATTAATTATAATTTATTTATTTAATTAATTGCAATTAATTATATTTTAGTTAATTAATTACAATATTTTAATTAATGAATTATAATTAAATATATTTTAGTTAATGGGTTTAGGAAGGGGTTAATTATTTAATTTCTTAAACTATAAATGTATCAAGTAATGATTTTCATTCCTCTTAATTATGAGGGGTATGGACCAATACCCAAAAAGTGGGAATGAAATCACTGTTCATTCAATCGTGGTTCTTTACCAAGCATGTGGTTTTCATTCCTTACCCATACCTTTCTTCCCATACCCATTAACCAAGCACACCCTAAGATAGAATTTCATGGTTTAACACACATCACATGCAAATTAAAAGACAAAAAAGAAAAAAAATCAAAATCAAAATGAGCAAAGAAACAGTAAATTCAAAACACACAGTCACACAAACATTAAATGTTTCCCTAACTCCCCCACACTTAATCTACATTGTCCTCAATGTACTCGCAAAAAGAAAAACAAAAGAAAATAAAGGTTTAAGAAGCTTCTCTGTTAATGCATCAAGGTGTTGGTGGAAAAGACAGTTTAAACTTCTGGTGTTCGAAGAAAACGAGTTGGTTATGCTCCAATCTATCCAATTTGCGCTCCATGCATTGTAGGAGTGCTAAAATAGTTAGATCAAATGCAGAAGGATGTGTTACGGTGGGCATTGATGGTTGTGAATTTGTGGCTATGGAGGTGTTTGTAGTCACAGTTTTTCTTTTTCGTTGATGCGGGCGAGGAGTAGGTTGTACAGCCGGTCCAGGTGGGGAAAAAATGTATCCATTAGATTCATCGGCAACTACAAGTCTCATCCTGTACAAACACTCACAATCCAATGGTTCCATCTTACAAGCAACTATGAGGTTAGTGTTATCAACATCTAAGACTCCAATATTAATAGTAAGTTGAGTGATATATAAGCCTAAGATTAAAGCTTGATTATGCGTTTTCAATATGGAATGCATTTGAGTAAGCATCTAAAAACCCAAATTAAATGAGACATCTTTTTCCATGCTCCATAAAAAGAAAATTTAGCTTTTGATAGACCAACATTTTTCTACGACTAAAAAAAATGTAAACCAGAAAACGATGTATGTATTTCAAAGCTGGTTTACGAAGAAAAGAACTTTTGGAACTATAAGGGTTATACTTATCAGAATCAATGAACCATTCTGAACACAGTGCATATGGATCAAATTCAGGCACATAATCACAAGAACCATTTAAAAATGCATCACTTTTAGTCACAAATTTTGTTATAAATTTCATTGTTGCACAAAATGAAGCAACAGAAAATGAATGCCATTTATTCATAAGCCTACACTCGATTATACTAGGTGCGAACAAGCTGAAATTTTAAATTATATAATTTGAAAAGAAAAGTGGCATAAAATTTCATATTCAAATCCACATATGCAAGGTATCGAACATTAATGTAATGTATCCAACCCATATTATCCATATAATGTTTAAGTTCAGAAGGAATATTCAAAGTCTCCAAAGTTTCATCATTATAAACTTACAAGGATTTATATGCCTATCACAAACAATTTTGAAACGATCCTTATCAATTTTTCGATGAAACGAGTTGAATGTATGAACTGCCAATTATAGCCTACTCTGAAAAATAACATTTTTACCTTTTCTGGTTCGACTGCGCATTGTAGGGACAATCTCGCCACTGTCTTCGTCCACACTATGTTCTTTTACCACTGTTTCTGCTTCTGCTTCTATTTCTTCTTGGACATATGTATCCACTACTTCTGGTTGTGGCTGGACCTTGTTTATGTCAGAGGAATTGGATTCTCCAAGAGTTGCAAGTGTTGTGTAGCTGTGGATAATGGTGGAGAATCTACAAAAGTAAATGACGATGGATTATCTTCAACATGGATGGGGTTGGCTGCAGAACAATGTTGCTGCAATTAATTGTTGGGTGAGTCGTAGTGAATTGAGACGACTTGGGCGTCTAGGTGGCATTTTTGGTTAAAAGCTGGGAGGTTAAGAGGTTGGATTGAGTATGGACGACTTAGGTAGGGTAGTTCATTTTGGTGGCTATAGAGGGGGCTTTGGGCTACTGGTGAGTGGGGTCTGTTGATTTAAAGAAGGGGTTTGGGTGTTTGGATGGTGATGGTGGAGTGCGTTGTTGATTTAGAGAGGGCTCTTGTGATTAGGGATTGGAATTTTAGGGGAAAAGGAAAGGGACACTGTCAAACTAAACAAAAGAGACGAAGGAGTTAAAAAAAGAATAAATAAAAAGAATAAAGTAAAACAAAACATAAATTAACACATGCTTACCTTAGCTCATTAGCGCCTATCTCTATACACCTTTTTTTTAAAAATTAAAAGTAAATCAAATAGAAAAAATAACAGGCTAATTTTTTATTTTTTATTTTTAGAAAATTAAGAAAAATAAATTGAAATAAAAATGAAACAACTTAAATTAAAATAAATCTTGAGGTGCCTCTCAAGAATGCTTCTTTAACATCATATTAGCTAGATGGAAAAATTTATTGACTTACTTAGAGTAAACTAGCTCAGCCAGTTCAATTTCTTCCACAGTTACAATATGTAAATTCTCATAATACGGTTTCAATCGATGTCCATTAACTTTAAACACTTTAAAAGTGTCTAAACTCTGAATTTCAACTGCACCATGTGAGAAAACATTAGTAACAATAAATGGACCTATCTAACGAGATCGTAATTTACCAGGAAAGAGTTTTAGTTTAGAGTGATAAAGAAGGACCTTTTGACCTATGGAAAATTCTTTTCTGGATAACATTTTGTTGTGAAAGGCCTTAGTCTTTTCTTTATAGATTTTAGCACTCTTATAAGCATCATTACATATCTCTTCCAACTTTGCAATTGTAATTTTTGATTAATTCCAACCTCAGTTAAATCCAAATTGCATTGTTTGACAACCTGGTAAGCTTTATGTTCTAATTCTACAGGCAAATGACAAGGTTTTCCGAATACTAACCTACATGGTGACATACTAATAGGAGTTTTACATGCTATCCTGTATACCTATAGCTTGTCGTCTAAATGGAAACTCCAATATTTCCTGTTAGGATTAACCACTTTCTCTAAAATTGATTTGATTTCCATGTTAGAAACTTCGGCTTGTCCACTTGTCTGGGGATGGTATACTATTGAAGTTCAGTGTGTAACGCCATATTTCTTTAGTAAAGCCTCAAAAATTCGGTTACAAAAATGAGTTCTGCAGTTACTGATTATTGCTTTAGGCACTCTAAACCTGACAAAAATATGTGACTTAACAAAATTAACAACAACTTTAGCATTATCAGTATGAGTAGTTTTAGCTTCAACTTATTTTGAAACATAATCTATAGCAACGAGAATATATGTCTTATCGAAAGAGGAAGAAAAAAGGCCCATAAAATTAATTCCCCATACATAAAAAATTTCACATACGAGGATATTCATGAGCAGCATTTAGTCTTTTGGTCCTAAACCACCTGTTCTTTGACATCAATCACACGACTTGCAAAATATATAAGCATCATAAAATAGTTTAGGTCAAAACAAAACACATTTAAGCACCTTACGGGCTGTCTTTCTGGGACCAAAGCGTTTACCACTCGTAAAAGAATGGCAAAAATTCAATATATAAGGGATTTCATCATTAGATACACATCGCCTAATAATTTGATCAGAACAATATTTCCACATATATGACTTATCCCATGCATAATATTTAGCCTCTCTTTTGATTTTATCTTTTTCAGGTCGTGATAAAGTACTAGGTAAAGACTTGGTAATTAGAAAATTAACTATGCTAGCATACCAAGGTGTTACCTGTTGGGTGGAGAATAAATGTTCATATGGAAATTCATCTTAGTTATCTAAAGTTGTGTCTAGATGGATAAACTAAGATGATCTGTACCCAAATTTTCATTTCCCTTTTTGTTGGACCCCGAACTTTTCTTAGAAGTCAGAATTATTAGATGAGAAATTGTTGGCGTTTAGTCATGAGTAAAAAATTAGAATTCTTGGATTAGAAATTTATGGAGTTTATTTATGAATAATATTTTTAATTATATATGGTTGTATAGATTAAATGGAAATGTTAGAATTAAGTTAAGGGGTTAGAGTAAATATGGAAGGGTAAGTTTGGAAGATTATAATTTGTTTTAGATTAATAAGAGAAGAACAAATGAAGGGTGCATGAGAGAAGAAAGAGACGTGTTCGTGAGGTTAAGAAAGAAAGAAAAGAAGAACCTAGAAGAAACTAGAGAAAGAGGAAGAGAGTCATGTTCAACAAGAGAAAAGGGAGAGAAAGGTTAGGGAAAAAGAGAGAGTCATTTAAAATAAGAAAAAGAGAGAAGGAAAAATGTAGAAAGAAGCAGAAAAAGAGAAGTAGAAAAACGAATCAGAAAAGAAAAAGAAGGAAAGAAAGATAAAGGAGATAAGAAGAGGAAGAAGAATATTCAGCTGAGTTTTTTGTAACCTCTATCTTCTTTTCTTATTTTGATAGAAGAAGAAAGTAGAGAAAATAGGTTTTTGTGTTCTGAAATTAAAGAGAGAAAGAAGAGAACCAAGAGAATTATTTTCTTATATTTTCCTGAACTTTGAACTAGATCTTAATTCTTCTAGTTAGATAAATCAAGAGTAGATGAAGTCTAAGATCATTTCTTAGATATTTAAAGCTTATGGAAGTTCTATTTGTGTATGTTGATTTGGATGAAAATATGGTTGTTTGAAGGGAATAAGAAAGTTGAAGGCAAGAATAAGAGGAAAGACAAGTTTGAGCTTGGATTTACAAGTAAAGAGGTGCGTAATATGTTTATAGTTGTTATGATGATGAGTTAAATTATTTGCTTGTATGTGTATTTAAATGCTTGCTTTTATTCATTGTGAATGAGGGAAAAATATTTTGTGGCTTTATATCATGTTTGCTTTATAAGATTTCTACTGCTTTTGTATTGATGAAAAACAGAAAATTTAAGAAGCATGAAAATATATGATTATGGTATGAAATATGTTAACATCAGAAATTTTGCTTATGTGGGCACGAGAGATACCATTTCGTTCATCATGTGCACGTTGACCCAAAGCCTTCTCCCAGCTGCCCACTTGTGACACATGAGCTTCAAAAAATGGACTCATTATATTCATGGTGTTAACTTCGATTTTGCCATTCTGTTTTATGGGATTCTCTCGAGCTATATTCTTTGTGCATTTCATTATGATTTGCTGAGCATGATATATGATTAAATGTTTTGTTATGATGATTGAAAACAAAAATATATGAAATGATTTATGTGACTAAAATTTTAAGTATGTGTTCTATGAACTGGGTTCGTGTATTTATAAATGCTTTATTGTGTGTGTGTGTGTGGCTCATCATCGATGGCTATAACCATATTAGCTACTAAGCGTCCCAGCTTACCCCATCATTTTCCACTTCTCAGGTGTAAGAATCAACAGATCAATAGTGAACTTTGCAAAATCTTCGACAAATCTCCAAGAAATATTTCATTTGTAACTAAGTTAGTTTAGATCATTTTTGGTAGCTTTATAAGCATGTTAGGTATGAGCATCAATCTTGTATCTTTGGATTATGCTACTGATGCGAATTTTGTTTGTAATTGGAGCAATGTACATATTCTGTTTTATTTGAGAAATGAATGGCAGTAAGAGTTGAAGAGTTTCTTCTGTTCATGTTCAAATTCCTTTTCTGTTAAAATTGTTGTTTTTCGGTTGGGAATGAAATAGATAGATGTTGAAGACTTATGAATAGATTTTTCTGAAGCAATTATTTTTAATGGGAGTTTTGTATGTATGGTTTTAATTGTTGGAATTGGGTCTTTTGAAATGCATAGAAGTTATATATATATTGACAGTAGAGAGAAAAGAGGAAAAAGGGAATAAAATGTTTTTTGAAACTTCAATGAATAAACTGTATTGATCTAGGCAGAATTTGACAAAATGGTCTTCATGAAAGTTGTAGATCTTTCTCTTAACTTTCTAAAGACATATAGTTTATAATTTTTGGATTTCAAGATTGAAAGTTATGAATATTTAAAGTGGGTGTGTGCAGTAGGGATGTCGCCATCGTGCATATACAAGATCGCAACAACCTCTTTAAAAGTCGCAGTGTGCACAAGCATGACTGCGACACTGCCCTCTCACGGCCGTGAGTGTTGTTCTCAAGGCTGTGAATTTTTAAAGTCACGCCTGTGATTTTTGCAAAATTTATTTATTTATTTGTTTTATTTTAATTGTTTGTTTGTTTAATTGTTTTTAGTCCACCAAGAATTTAATTCTTTTTTCTTAATGTTAGTTTTATGTATATATA